>BGNK01001995.1:0-103423 GCA_003297005.1 Symbiodinium sp. clade A Y106
TCGCAGCTGGCAAGTGGGGGCCGGAAAAAAGAGTCGAGCGAGCACGAAGACAGGTTGGAAGCAGGCAGGGCCAGCGAGCATGTATATCCCGTCCTCTGACTAAACCCTAAACCCTGAAAGTCCTAAGAGCCAACCAGAAGAACGCCAAGCCAACTAGGGTACTTACAACGAACTCTGCTCGTAACCTACATGGTCCGGGGCCCGATCGTTTAGCAAATCCTCTCCCGTAAACACTAAACCCCTAAACCCCTAAACGCTAGGGTTTGGGGTTTAGGGTTTTGGGTTTAGGGTTCCTAAACTCTGTCAGATGCCGAGCCTGGGCGGATCATGGCGGCAGCTGTGCGACACAACAGGCGTGCTGCTGCGGGCGTCTATTTCCGTACTGAGGGGTTGGAGACTTGGCGTGAGGTCTTGGGTATAGTATCTTAACAAAACGAATGTNTTTCTATACATTAGGAATTACTGTTATGAGTTAGGGATGTAATTATTCCCCATACCAGTACCTACTAGTGTGCAGTGGGCTCTGCTTTTGAGCTGAGCTTATCCCGAGCTGAACGATACTGACAACAGCGCGTGTGGTCTATAGCTCATGTTGTGGGTTTAGGGCTTAGGGTTTAGGGTGTGGCCTTGCCTACCATGGCGACATGAGATATTATTAGCACAGAGGTCTTCGATACAAGTAGGCACCTTTTGCATAGTCCCTTGTGGGGCCTCAAATTTAGGGCGATTTTATGTTACGCATAAAAACGATTATAAAGGGATGCGATGAAGTATTCAAACCTCCCATGTGTGGGTTTCGGGTTTTGCAGCTGCACACTTTATGTCGCGATGTCGACCATCTGTGATCCCGGTCGCCTGCTCAAATTGGCAGAAGGAACGCTGGCTAAGGGTTTTAGAACGGGATTAACGCCAAAGGATTCCAGAAGGGGCTTTGTTCTTTCGAAGGATTTAGGGCGTAGGGGCACGGACAATTGCCGCGCAGAAAAACCGAAACCTAGTATTCAATAAGCCTGAGTCTTACAGGTAAGCCTCGAAACCCTCAACCCTAAACTCTAGACCCAAAGCCCCTGACCCCAAGCCCTAAACCAGCCCTGACTCTAGAGTCGATATCCACGGAACCCGGAGTCAAGAATACTGTACCTTAACCCCAAATAACCTACCTTTTTAAGGACTCATATAAAGAAATCATAATAAGGAACCTAAAAATATAGGTTCCTTAGGGTCCAGGTAGAGCCTCAAAGCCGGTGTAATCCCCCGACAAACGGAGGGATCCCCTTTCCTCGGGTTCACGACATGACCATGGGATCTTCGTGTCTATCGGCCCTCTGTTCAAACTGCCGTGAGTTTATACAGGGCTGAGGGTCATAGAATTGGGTATCATCTGTCCTAAGATTTGCTTTATCCCCCAGCACTACCATGCCCCAGCAAAGCTCCTGCCAACGGCTGTACAGAAACTCGGCACCGGGATGTTGCGGAATCGAACTGATGCAGTGAGAGCCACCAATCCGAGATGATGAAATCCAGAAATCTAAGTCCTCAGCCGTCTTTACGCAAGCAATACGGAGAGCCTACACTAAACACCTTCAAGGAGTCCGGAATATGTAAAGACTACCCTCAACCCTAAACCCCCTAAAGCTGTGGCCTAAACCCTAAACCCTCAACCCTACACCGTAAGCCCCGTAAAGATGTAGCCTGAACCCAGAATCAAAGAACAAACACACCGAGTCTCAAGTTTCAATCTTGTCCGATGCAGATGTGCGGAGATACCCCTGGACCCAAAAGCTCCGCGTACCTTTAAAAGGTGCCTTTAGAGATTCCATAATGATCTTTTAATTTGCAGGTACCATAAGCGCTCAGGGCTTAGGGCCTTAGGGTATAAGACCCAAATAGTATATACCATGGCCCGAAGGTACCTATATAGGGACTACTTTAAGGCCAATGTATATACTGTTTGGGTACATGGACGGATGAAGGATGCAGGATGCAGAGTCAACTTAAGTCACCTCCTAGACCTAAGAGTAACCTAGGAATAAAAAGGGCGTCCTTTTTGGTTTCAAGGGGGTTTTTTAAGGGAACCTAGACCCTGAAAAAGGGAATAAGGGCCTACTCTGGGTCCGAGCCTCACCATGCCCCAAGCCCCGAAACTTCATCTACGGGTTTAGCAGCTCCCTTTGTTGGAAGGAGTACTTGCAAGGAGGGGCTGGTCATTTGCATCAGTCTGTCCATCGATTGAAGGGAGGATAATAATGCAGGAATGTTTAGAATTTAGGCTACCCACTGGACATGTGACGAAACTTGGTGGGAAGCGCAGCAAGATACTTTAAATCGGATATATGTGTGCACACACATATATATATAGTTATTATACATGTGTATATATATATGTGTATATATATATATATATATATGTGCCTGCTGTCATTCGACTGGGGGGTTTGGGAGCTTGGAATTTCCAAGCTATGACGGTCCCGGGGTGGATGATTAAGGGTTTATGTTCGGGTGCGAAACTGCTGGCGCTCACTGGCAGCTTGTGAGACCTGCACAGCTGGGCAAATCGTCGCAAATTCGTGAATTCGGCAGTGAGACTACGCCATCTTCCTCATGGAAGACATATCTTTTTATGCTGCAGCTCGTAGATCATCCAACATTTGGACGCAATGAGCACCCCAATTGGGGTGATCCTACCTCCTTTCTGAATCCCAAATCTTCTACGGACAACGACTTCCGGACTGGTGCAGCGAAATCCCGAAAAGGCAACTCCACTGCCTGCAATACATAGAAGAGTACTCCCATAAGACCCCCTTTACCTTATAGGAGTGGTAGGGGAGGCTTATGGGAAACTACCCACCTAATAACTACCCACCTGTAAATGGCTTCGAATACATGCTAAACCCCTAATTCCCCAAGCATCATGTTGGACTGTCAGAATACTGCTAACTCGGAGGGTCCATATACACTGACATTATGGAATTATATAGGTCCCAAAAGACCATCCCTATTATGGCTTTGCCGTCCTCATTCCGCAATAGTCATGTATATGGACCCTCTGGCCAACACATAAGAACCCAAACGCCGTAAATCCCGAAGCTCCAAAGACCAACACGCCAGGCCAAGCAAGGGTTTAGGGTTTAGGGTTTCTTCTGTCTTTATTAATCTTTTAGATCTAAGAAGTTCCAATCTTAAATCACACTTTTATCGGCTTCTTCTGGAGAAAACCCAACATTCTGTGCATCTTCCAGACTCGTAGAGAAGCATAGCAAACAGGCGCCCTCTCTGGTGATGCATGTTTGTGAGCTCTGAGTGCCGTTTAGTTCGCAGCTTAGGGGTTTAGGGGTCAGGGTTCAGGGCGATCGGGGCATGATCTTGAAGTTTGGGGCTGTTAGTGCCATGTATAGATGATCAGCAGGCACAGGCGTGTACCGCTCAGTCAAGCTTGATGCGATTCTCCTTCGCCCACTTCTTGATGACGCGGTTCACGATGTACTCCACCTCCAGGAGATCCGCACATAGGTAACTCCCTGTCGAGAGTCTGGGTATTAGGATCCCCCTGATAACCCTGCTTCAGGGAGGGCGTGTACGAATCAGGCGTACGTTGTGCACAATTCGGATCAATCAACAAAAGCGTGGATAGAAAGGCAGGGCTGAACACGTTTGCATGTATGGATTTCGAGGCATTAGCTGGACTTGAATGCACCAGTGCATGTACGATGCATACATGATTCTCAGCGAGTCATCAACAGAAAAGATTCAAAGAGTCAGTGGGAAAGGGAAACAGCGAGGAAGCGATAGAGAGACAGAGAAAACAAAACAACAAAAGCACCAGAACCGCCCAACTTAGCTCTTAATTAATCTTTAAGTTCTAAAAGGAAACAGCTACAACAACTTACTAACTCCGCCATGCTCTGAGTGAGTGCCAAATCTGTCCGTCTTTAGCAAGTTGCACAAAGAAAAGCTGCGAGCCCCTAAACTTTGACCCGTAACCCATCTGGTCTCTAAAC
Organism: Symbiodinium sp. clade A Y106; assembly: GCA_003297005.1. Classification (NCBI taxonomy): domain Eukaryota; class Dinophyceae; order Suessiales; family Symbiodiniaceae; genus Symbiodinium; species Symbiodinium sp. clade A. Next base: position 3,999 of record BGNK01001995.1, read on the forward strand.
TAAACCGCTCAACCTTGAACGACCCTAGCGATGGCCTTCCAAGAGCACAGCTATTCCTGTGGAGATCTGTCCAAACTCAAAGTCCCAAAGAGTCCTAGGTACTGTTCTGGGGAATGCAAAAACATAATAGCAATTCCTAATATAGACACCCTACATTTTACTATTTAGGTACTTTGGACCCTTTGGGATTGTTTTCGACTCACATATCGCTGAAAAACTCTTCTTCAAGCCGAGACCCTAAACCCAATCTAAAGTGAACGATATACCTGTGAAAAAGATCGCCCAAATGTAAGCTTCGTTATAGTGTCTTTCTCTGCCCAAGGTACCTTGTTTATATCACATATACAGAAACAGAGACCTGACAAGACTCTTCCAAAGCACAGCTGTAGACCTTAATTAAACGTGATTTCCTGAACTCTTGCCACAACACTCTGACAGTCTGCCTGGGGATTGCTTGAGCTTTGGAGAAGATGGACCACTTCTCTCAGCTTGTCGGCGGAGTCTTTCCTGAATGTGGATTTCGGGCTCAGTGATTACCCTCGGGCTCCAGGTATCTCCTTACGTCCATATATGGGTGGGGCCAAGGGAACTACAGTGGACAAAACTCAGCAAAATTCAAGGTAAATATATATATATATATATATACATGTGTGTGTGTTTATTTGTTTATACATAAACAATTGTGAATATATATATATATGGTCACACACCCCCCCATGATCCAGGCGAGTCTTCTTGTCAAGTAGTCCTGTACAATCTTATGTCACAATATGCTTACTCCTAAAGTCAGAATCTATCGGTATTTACGGTGTTCAGGCACATGTCTACCTGACTTTTTTATTCCTGAAGCAGGCTCGGTTGGATCATGGGGGAGGGGGGGGCGTGAGCATGCATATATATATATGTATATGTATGTGGTTATTCATTTATAACCCTGTTAAGGACATGGCCTCCAGCCAGCGCACATCTTCTCCTACAGCGCGCGGAGAGGTTGCTCAACCAATGTCTTCCCATCTTCTCGCAGAGCAAGGCAATGAAGGCAACGAAGGTTTAGGGTTTAGGAGTTTAGGGCTTAGGGGTTTAGGGGTTCATGCAGGGTTTACTGGCACTATACTGCAGGCAGTGAAAAAATAAAACTCCAGCAATCCTGTCCTGCTGCTTTCGGACTGCTCAGCCGCTCAACTCTATCCACCAAGGAATGGTTGAAGGGAGCACTGGCAATCATTGCGACGCTTTCATTCAAGCATGTGAATCAGAAAAAGGAACGTCGTTGATGCCCTGATCCTTGAAGGTTTTGCCTCGCAATGTATTTCGATCTCCGTCGGTAATCTTGATGTCGCCGTAGAAGAAGTTCAATTTGGTGGGAGAGATCGGAATCTCGCAGGGCGACCCCTTCCGTCTGTTTGGGGTCTGAAGCATCCTCCGTTTGCGAGGTTCCCAAATATGTTCCGACCTTCTGGGCAGAGATTCAGGGTCTCTAGGGCCTGTGGGATGAGGCTATACTTCGAAGGATTTAGGATTTAGGGTTTAGGGTTTAGGGGTTAGGGTTTAGGGCTGTAGGTTTAGGGTTTAGGGGTTAGGGTTTAGGGGTGTAGGTTTAGGGTTTAGGGTTTAGGGATAGGGTTCAGGGTTTAGGGGTTCTGGGTCCAGGGTTCTAAAACCCTTGAAACCTTAAGCTCTAGACCTTTGGCTTTACAAGCAGACGCTCTTCCAGTCTCAGGGATGCAATCCTGGAAGTTACTGCCCAGACCCCCGGGAGGATTAGAAAGTAGATCCCCTAATTTGGGGCCCTATACTACTACTTGGAGGGTCGGGGGACTTACTAAGTAGCTATTTCATAGAGTTATAATTACCATAATCCCAATTAGGATCCCTTTTAGGGTACTTATAGCTCTACTTATTACCTACTTACTAAGTCCCCCGACCCTCCAAGTAAGGGTACTTTATAGGAACTCCCATTAAGGGATCTACTTTTTGGATCCTCCCGGGGTCTGGGTGAAAGGCTCCCGAAGCCCTTGATTCGTATTTCACCAAAGAACTTCCGCTTGGTGCTTGTGGCTCAGTGCAGATACTTACAGATGCTTCTGCAACCCGAATACATATTCGCGTGAACAGGAACCTCTATCTCCGAAATGCACACGTGTGTACAAGAATATGTGTAAGTGTCTGTGTGTATGTAAACCCATAAGTGTATGCATGACAAAGCATACCGATACATGCATCTACTATGTATGTGTATAGATATACACATACATACACAGGTCTACTGTACTACTGATATAGACACGCACATACATATGCACATATGCACATCTGCATCTGCATGGATTAAGGCGTGAGTCTTGAATCCTCGAACAACGATCTAATACCCACCAATCCAAGCCTTACGCACCCTAACCCTGAACCCTAAACCTAACACATGTAGACTTTAAAGAGGGCTTAAGACGAGAAGCCCTGCTACGACACGCTGGAAGACGCCGATGGCCGCCCCCTTCTTCCCCTCCCAGAACCTGGGGAGGCTCATGGTGCTACAACGTTGGTTAAGGCTTAAGGGGGTTTAAGGCCTATTAAAGGTCTAGATGGGTTTAGGGTTTAGGGCCTAAACCCTAAACCCATCAAGACCCTTAAGTGTAGGGAATAAGGGGTTCAATTTCAAGGGTTTGGCGTTGAGGTACATGGCTGCAGGCTCTGAATGGTTTGGGGCTGTTGGGTTTATATGGGAGTTTCCGAAAATAGGGGATCCAAATATAGTACCCTAAATAGTAGGGTCCTTATTATAAGGACCCCCAAATAAGGTACCCCTAATTTTCTGAAACCTCCCATATGGTTGAGCTTCTTGCATCATATGTGTGACCTAAACCTGCAAGCCTCCACCAAATTCCAGCAACCGAGACTCAGCCTCAACCTTTGGCTGGATCTAGGGTTCATTGTCAATCTTATCATACCCTAAACCCTAAACTTGAACCCTAAACCGTCTCATCGCTTGCCCGCATAGAAAGGCACCTCAAGACAGGTGCGAGGGCCTGCCGCACAAGGGCCTGAATGATATGAGGAGGGTTTCTTAGTTGCTGAGGTCATAAGCCCCAAAAAGTTTACACTTACAGTTTTATAGTGGGTACTATTATCCCAAAAAGTGTAAAGTGTATCCACTCAGCTACTAAGGTTTAGAGTGAAAAGCTTTCTGATAGCACACTTCTATAGGAAAAAGTAGGGGAGTACTAAGTAGTCAGACGTCTGTCTAATTATGCTCAGAGGACGAGATTCGTCGGCATGGCTCTTTAAAAGCATACTTGGCGGAAAAAAAACCTTATCTCAGATCATGTCATGCACGTACGCACAAGTGTGTATACACAGGCATATCAGAAGAGCAAAGATGACTGTATACATATGCATATATACAGTTGTATGAATGAGTGAGCAAGCTCCAAGCGAAGTGCTTAGTCTACGGCGTTTCGTGCAATACAGGGCATGAGTATTCCCTAAGGGTCCACGTACCCAAATAGTATATACTTTAGCCTTAAAGTACTCCGTATATAGGTACATTCGGCCCAAAGTATGGGTACATGGACCCTTAGGGAATTGCCGATACTACTCCTCAGGTTTCCGTCATAGATGTTACAGAGCTTTGCAATCATTAAGCTAAGGCCTCTGTCGTGGCTTGTCTTCTTTTCTAGGGGCCCTTGTTGTCTCGCAGGTCGGATACAGGCTTGGAACTTCGGACAGGCTTTCGGATTTAGGATTCGGCATGTGACACCAGTGTGGCGTAGATGAGACCCACAAAAAACGGGTGCCCAGCAGAGCGATCGCGCCACCCAATGCAACCATTGGTGATGTAGGCTGGGCCGCATGATAAGTGGCAGCAGGCATCCTGCCCCCATCCAGCAAGTTGCAATCTTGAACTACTCTTACTTATCAATTACGATCAGCGCCACTCCGATTACTGCAGCTATCAAACCTCTCGTCACCATCATCATCATGCTGAACATGTTGTTCCAACCTATGCTCAAGCATGTGTCTGATGAAAGGTAAACGGAAAAGTCTCCAGACAAAAGGACTACCAGAAGCCTAAAGCGTCCTGTAACCTGTCTTCGGTGAGTTTCCCTTACTTTGGAGCAAAGCATGCTTGCAAAGGCCCAGGTAAGATTAAGTATGATGAAACGAGAAAGCTCGGCAACGAAAATTTTTGGACACCTTCTCCACCCCAAACCATACCTTTAGCTCGAAAGCGGATAAGTACAGGCATCCCACGCCAAAGCGTGTTTCTACATCACAGCCGAAGAAACAAACACAAGTTTGAAACTGATTACTGATCCAATAAATCAAAAAACCCTACACCCTAAACCCTACAAACCCTACTAAATCCTCGTGCGATCTCAAGGCGAGCTGCTCTGGATCAGGGTCTAATCGTTCGAGCACGTCAAAGGCCCGGCAGGCATAGTAGAACCTGGAGCCACATTTTAGGGTTTAGGCTTGTTGTGTTAGTTTTAAGGGCCCCATACTGAATCTGCAGGAAGCGTAACGAAGGCGGGCAGATCACCATGAGGCGATCAACTTAGGAAAACATTTGGCACCCTTCACTCACACAGCCAGCGAGCAAGAGGAGCATGAGCTCGGACAGAACGGCGAACGTTGAGAGGACCAGCACCCGCATCCACATCAACTGGCAAAGGCCGCACCACCCCGAAGCAGAACGTAGGAGGCGGTTTAGGGTTTAGGGACTAGGGTTTGCGACTCAAAATTACGTCTTTCAAAGGTTTAAGTATTCAAGGGGTTAGAGGTTAATTAGGATTTACGCCTCACGGTTTCGCGTTTGATCAGGAGCCAAGCACCTATCAACAGGGACCCCTGCCCCAAGCACACTCCTGAACCCTGAAACTGAAACACTGAATCACCGGAATCCACAAACCCACGTATATAAACATATAAACATACACATGGACTCACACAGACAAAGACAAAGACCTGCATAGCTACAGATATAGACATAAAGAGATAAACCCACGTATGAATACAGATAGAGCGGTGGATGCAGAGGTACTGGTATTTAGGCATAGATTTATATCTAGAGTTGGGTATGGAAATAGCTCCAGATGTAGGTTATTGACTATAGACATGGTATGAACATACATACATACCTACATACACAGATACTTACATACATACATACATACATACATATACATACACGTACACATACACATACGCATGCCCACACGCATACGCATTCGCATACGCAAAAGCATACACCTACACCTACACCTACACCTACACATACATGCAGACAGACATATGTAAAGATGTATGCACATACTTAGACATAAACACCGTTGCGGAAACATATACAAATACAGCTACAGCCACAGATATAGAAATTGAAATCTCAATGGAAAAACATACACAGAGGTGCAAATACAGATTGAGATGTAGTCATAGATGAAGACATACAGATGTAGATACAGCTGTTGATCTAGATACAGACGAAGACCGAAAGCTCGATGAAGATCTAGAGACACCTATAGATACAGACAAACCTTCAGACATATGTATAGACATAGATATAGATGAAGATATAACTACAGATATAGCTAAAGGTAAAGCAATAGATCTAGAAATAGAGATAGGCATAGATGCAGATATAGAGAAAGAATGAAAACCACAGATAGATAGATAGATAGATAGGTAGACAGCTAGATAGGTAGTGAGATAGATAGACACAGGCAGACAGCCGGGCAGACAGAGAGGCAAATATGCAGACCGGCAGATAGACAATAGATCAGCATGTAGCTAGATAGACAGACAGATGGATAGATAATGCTACACAGGTAGACGCCTACCTCGGCAGGCATAAACAGGGATAGTTTAGGTAAACCGACAGACAGGTAGCCAAGTACGGACCCGCTGTGCTTAGTAGGGAGTGGGAGCATGAAATTTCATGATCAAGAGTATGAGGAGAAACATACCTAATGACATAATACTATCAGACTACTGTGAACCCCAGAAAGTTGGAACATGGGTTTAGGAGGATTTGTGCTAGGATCCCCTATACTCTACCTTAAGGGCATGAGGATATGCATGTTCCAATTTTCTGGCTTCTACTGTAAACTATACGTCGAATAACTTGCCAATAGTTGCAAGGCTTGTGCTCCCATGCACGACATGTGTAGAGATGCTGTAGCCAAGAGGCTGCCCCATCTTGTAGCAATCATTGGCCTTGATCGAGGCAGACTTCAACTAAATCCCTAAGCACTAAGCACTAGAGATTTACGTTTAGGATTTAGGGTTCTCAAAAACCTAGCCCCTGATTCTCAAACTTGGGATGGAGCTGGTCAGGCACAACAATACCAGCTACTGTCCTCCTGCGCAACATGAGAAAAAAACGCAATGGAAATCATACAACTACTACCAAAAAATAACTACAACAGGACCGGATTCGACTACCACTACCACTCCTGCTACCACTACCACTGCCACTACCACCACGACTATCACCACCACCACCACCACCACCACCAACACTACCTCTACCACTACTTCAACCTCTAGCTCTGCCTCTTCCTCGACCTCCACCACCACTCCTGCGGCTACTGCTACTACTGCCACTGCTGCTGCTACTACTACTACTACTACTACTACTAGTACTACTAATAGTAGTACTACTGCTACCACAAGCGATGCCACTACCACTGCCACTCCCTTGCCACTGCCGCTACGACTACCTCTGCCACCGTGAATACGACTCCGTTAGTGCTACAGGAAAAACATCCCCAAAGAGATCGGCCTTCGAAAAGCCTTGATTGAAAGCAAGCTCGCAAAGCCTTGAAAGCCAGCTCGCAAAGAAGACATCGCACGAACCGAAACACAGGAGATCACTGAATCAAACACCTAACCCTAAAACTCTAAACCCCTATACTCCAAACCGTAAGCCCCTCAAACCCTAAATCCCCTCGAACTCCAAGCCAACTGAGGCCGTGGCAATGAGATGGAGAAGATTGAAGGACTCGTTGCTCGTCTCCATTCCTCACTCTTGACGAGGGTTTTGGGGTTTAGGGTTTATAAAGGGTTAATACACACTGAGCGGTATACCGGCGAGCCACCGGGCCAAAGTGATGAAACCAAGATAATTTTACCTCCCGTTCGAAACAATAGTTGCACGTTGAACACAAAACCCAAGACCCTAAACCCTATACCCCTAAACCCTAAACCCCAAGACCCTCAGCCTACCCATATTGCTTTCAACCGACATAGAAGACCCGAAGCATATTCTTTTCAAAAGGCAATGGTCCAGGAAGTATGGCTATAAGAGCGTGCCTCTAGCTTGAATTGCTAAAGGGCAACAGGTTTCGGGAAAGATGCCTCGGAGAGCAGGCTAGAACATCTCTTGGGCGGGAGAAGACGATCGCGTAAGTACAAAGTATTAGATCAGGATGATGGAGGCTTAGCCATATTGCCCTAAGACGAGATTCCCCATTCAGCATAGGGGTTTGCGCTGCATCTGCTCGATTTGAGGCTACACTCGGCTACACCCTGCCACCTTTAATCCTGAACGGGCTTTTGTGGTTCAGGGACTAGGGATCAGGGTTCGGTGGTCTAGGATTTGTGGTTAGGGGCTCATCGGGTTGCTGTTTTAGAGGGGTCAGGTTAGGTATAGGTATTAAGAGTCGAGGGTTGTTGGGCTCGTTAGGGCTCGTTACGGCCTGCACTGGAAAAGTCAAATTCGTGCGGTTTGCTTTGGACACAAGCTGTCATGTTTGTGGTTAGCGTTTTGGGCTTTGGGATGGATGAGGATGGTGTGCACCTCAACGACCGCTAATGGGGTTTGCAGCATATGGAGAATGCACGCAGCCCTGCATCTAGGCAGAACCAGCAATGCCGATCTGAAACGTCTTATAATGTGGACCACCAAAGGACAGCCCTAGACCTTACATAGTTTACAGCTGAGGGCTTTGGGTTACCACCAGGGTTACCACCACGACTCCTACTTAGCAGTGGTGCGCATGGAAAGAACGACTTCGTAACAGAAAAATAGGAGCCTCCTCTACTGTGCAGCAAGGAGCGAACATACATCTCCCATGCACGGTCTGGCTCGTTGCTCATGATGTGGCAACCTCACTTTCGCCCCCACCCCCCCTTCCCCCCGGGACAACAAGAGTCATAAGGGTTTCGGAGCTTGCACCGCACCCCTGGTTTGGATTCTTTGGGGGAACTCTCCAGGGTTTTATAGAGAACTTATATTCAGAGTTATATTAGGCAACCCCCGAGGACCAGTATGAGCCATGGTTTAAGCCCTATCATCTCGTAGACTAAACCCTGAAAGGCCTCGACCCTTCAAGGAGGCTTTAAAGCAAGGTACCTGAGTGACCCCTGAATAATAATGGTACCCTTTTCCTGCTATTCAGCTTCAATAAGGGAACCAAACGAGAAAAAGGGCAAAAGGGTACTAATTAGTCAGGAACCTAGAAAGGCACATGGAAGCCTGAACAATTGCCGCCATTTTTCCTTAAAATTCCTCATTATATGAGCATGAACTAAAATACAAGCCAAACCCTCTTCGAATTGGTAAGGCCCCTACGTTAACAAACCAGCGTGCGAAGTTGAATCTGTTTGTCTGAGGTAGGGTTTGGGTTTGCATCCCTAGGGTGTCTGGTTTAGGGCTTTGCATAGGTGCACCAGCGAGAACACAGTTTCCCAGGCTGGGGTGTAAAGTCAAGCGACGCGTCAGCCAGCTGAGGAAGCAGAACTCGGAACGATATTTCTCGTTCTGAATCCTCGGCTGTGGTTTGGGCTTTAGGGGGGTTGCGCGTCTAGGGCGCTGAAACGGTATGCTTTCAGCTCTTCGATTTGTCTTTTAAGTAAAGTTACGGGATGCGTTACTTGGAGATGTCGGGGTTCAAATTTCAGAGGTCAAAGGGTGTCTTCACAATCTAATGCCGTCTACTCCTGATACATTCAACAATATCTCTATAAGGCCATATAAATCTTACAGAAGGGGTCGGGGTTGTTGTGGCTTAAGCATATGACCAAGCATAAACAAAGTGCATTTAGCAAAACTCAGGCCCCACAGTCGAGCCGCTCTGCAAGCTTCCCTACATCCCCTCGAAACCTTGGACATGCTTAAACCCCTTCAACTTGGCACCTTCATGCCTCGAACAGAAAACTCCCGATCTTGAACCCCTAAACCCTAAACCCTAACCCTAAAGCCTAAACTCTAAACCCCTATACCCTAAACCCTAACTCTGAACCCTAAACGTACCTGGCATTTCCTAACTTCCATGTTGCAGGGTGTGGATGCTAAACCCTAAACCACACGTCCTGAACCCGTAGCCCTAAACCCTAATCCCCCCCAAGGGATTTTGCGGGTTCATACACCCCTTCAAGTTAGGAATAGGAATATAACTAAGATCGTAAAATCAAGGGCCCCTTGGATTTACGGCAGAATGAGGTGTATTCCTTTCTTCAGGCGTATTGGCCCACCGGAGATCCTCCTAGCCCCTATGCACCAAGCAGTACAACCCCACAAATCCCAAAGCCCAAAGCCTTGGGCTTGGAGTTTAAGCTTTTTTGCGCTTAAGGGGTGTAGGGTTTAGGCTGTTTTGTTTTGAAGGCTTTTAAGATGTTTTAAGCTTTATCGGTTTTGTTCATGTTGTGTAGGGCTTTGGGGCGCGGTTTATCTTCGACGGTTTAGGGTATAGGGCTCCCGGACCCGGACACCTTGCCTTTGGAGCTGTCAGAGTCGACACCGGGAAGGGTGAGAAGCTGAAACCTACAACCCTAAACCAAACTGATGGATCTTAAACCCTGAACCGGGAACTGCGGTTTAGGGTTTAGGGTTTAGGAAGCCCTCGAAAGTGATCCGTCAAACTTCACAACGCATCGTTCCCATTGACGGGAGACAAATTATCAAGCTGACCCCTGTGTAGGTTCAAAGGCACGCAGCGTCAGATAAAAAAGCCTCTTCAGCTCCCAGAACACAGCCTCCAAGCCTTCCACCTGACACACTAAAATTCGAGGTCAGGATGATGACGATGATGATTTTTACTTTTCCGTGTTCTTCCTCGACCACAGTTTCTGCAGTCCTCGCGCTTCGACCCCGAATTACTTTCGAGCGACCACATTTTATTTGTAAGCTTTGCGAGGCAACAAACAGTGTCATTCAAGAACACGTGGGAGCGTGGAATTAGCGTGCGCGACCTCACCAGTGGCATTCCGCAGAAGGGGTGACCGCAAACAGAAACGTGAACAGAGCCTGCGAACGGCCAGCGCAACACCGTTTTGATGCTTCGTTGACACAAGGATGAATGCCTGGACCCCAAAAATGATGTAGAACAACAGCCTCTTTATAGGCTTTAAGCCACTATGCTAATTATTTTTCGGGGGTTTAGGTAGGGGTCGTTCAACAGTGAATCGTGATGAAAGACCCCGGATTCCCCCAAGGCCTGGGTACTTAGAGGGTCGGGGGACTTCCCAAAGGGTCCTAGGTACTGTTATGGGGAATACTTTCCAAAATCATAATAGCAAGTCCTAATATAGAAACCCTATATTCTACCATATAGGTACTTTGACCCTTTGGGCTTACGAAGTACCATAATCCCAATTAGGCTGCCTTTTGGAGTACTTATCACTCTTCTTATTACCTACTCACGAAGTCCCCCGATCCTCCCTTATTACCTCCATTCCCAATCTTGCTATCATGAGTCATGAGTGTTTATACAAAAGCTGCTACTGTTATATGTATGATCTTGACATGCGCTCTCTCTCTCTCTCTATATATATATGATTATATATAATTATAAATAAATAAATATATATATATATAGATTCTCTTATAGAGGGCCTAAACCGCAGCTGGCCCTCGCTCGGACCGCACACCCGAATTCTGGCCCAGTCTCTGCATGAGCGCTTCCTTCGCCTGGCAACATGGGAGTTTCCGAAAATCGGGGACCCTAATATAGTACCCTAGATAGTAGGATCCTTATTATAAAAGGACCCCAAAATAAGGTACCCCTAGTTTCGGAAACTTCCATATAGGTAAGGTAGAAGCCTTAACAACCCAAAAGGACAGACGGCCTCAAGGCGCCTTCATCAGCAAGAACCCAGAGACTCCAATATCCCTTAATTAAGGAACATACCTTAAACATCCTTAAACTATATTAGAGGCCCTAATATGACTTAAGGTATATTCCTTAATTAAGGGATATTGGAGTTTGTGGAAAAAACGGAACCCCTATCTCTTGCTCTAGGTACTAAGATCCTCTTTACATCGAGCCCAATTTTCTGAAACACCTTATCCGAAATCGGTCAAACCCATCAAAACTCCATAGACACCATGATGAAGCCTTCCCTAAACCCTATATAAACCCTAATCCCCCAACTCTAAACCCACTACCCTGAACCTTACCTTTGGTTAGTAGGGAATGGAGGAATGGGGTACAATTATAGCTACTATTACTACCATTCCTCCATTCCCTACCCTAAGGGTCCAGGTATCTCCTTAGGAGGGTCCGGAATCTCCTAAGGAAAGCCCTTGGGTCTCTTTGGGGTCTCAGAAACCTTACATTTTGAGGTTCCCTAAAGTGCTAGGACCCTCAGGGTGCTAACCAAAGGTAGGGAACTACAAAACCTTTTTGAGTCCTTCGCCACGAGCCTCGCGGTAGTCTCCAGCAGAGGCACAGGCGACTCCATAGTTCCTCTCAGGCTTGGGCTTAGGGCTTAGGGTTTAGGGTTGAGGGTTTAGGGTTTCAGGGGTTTAGGGTTTAGGGTTTCAGGGGTTTAGGGGTTTAGGGGTTGAGGGGTTTAGGGGTTTAGGGGTTAGGGGTTTAGGGGTTGAGATCTTTAGGGTTTAATTATAGGTTTCGGGGCTTCGGGTTTAGGGCTTAGGGTCTGAGGGCTTAGAGTTTGGGCTTTGGGGTTTAGCGAATTAGGGTTTAGGGATGTTTAGAATGTATAGGGTTAGGGTTCAGGATATAAGCATTAGGCCCCGGGTTTGGGGTTGAGGGGTCAAGCTTTAGGTTTCGGGGTTTAACTTCCGTGGACTTGGATCTTAAGGCTTATCAGGACTCTAGACGACTCCTAGAAAGGGTGTCTGAGTAGCCCCGATCAGGGTACCCTTGTCCTACTATTTGGCTTTAACCAAGGAACCCAAAAAGAAAAAAGGTAAACGGGTACTACTCAGGAACCTTCTAGAGGTATTTATGGGAATGGAGTCGACGGCATGAAGCCAAGGGCCTGGGGTCTGTCCACAAAATTACACAAAAGCTTTTGGTTTAGGTCGATTCTAAAAGGATCCAGGTTGAGAACCAAGTATCCAAAAGCCCCCAGCTCAGGAAGAATTGCAAGAAATTCTACATTTTCTGTAGGGTCAGGAAGGGTTCCGGAGATTCCTGAATTGCAGGATATGAAGCTGAACCGTGCAGGACATCAATCACTTTGGCCCAAGAAGAGAGAGTATTCCGGGGATGCGGGCTGAACCGTTTTCGGAGTTGGTATTCTCCCGCCCGACTTCCCAGACCCGGAGAACGATTCTTGGAAACCAATATCACCCCCAGGGACCACATGGAACCGGATATACGGACTACAACAGCTTATCTGAAAGCCCCACACCCCTAGAGCCCGAAACCCTAAACACTAAATCCCAAACCTTACGGCTGAAACCCCAAGAACGTCGAAATCCCCAAAGCCTGAAATATACATGCGCTAACACTGAGCCAATTGCGAACCCAAACAAAGAAGTACGTACAAACCCCCTTCACCAAACCCCTAAACCCCCAAAAGCTGTAGAACAACCCTAAACCCTAAACCTCCTAAACCCCGTAAACCCTAAACCCCCTGCAATCGCTCGAGGGCTCCAGTTGAAATCGTCGTCATTGCTGAAATAGGCTTTGATCGACTTCAGGTAGACCAGGACCTCACCCCCCAATGCTCTTCTGCTCTTGTGCTTCAACAGCGTCCTTTTACAAACCGACACTGGTTGCCCTAAACCCTAAAAACACTTACAACAGCAACCTGATCCTCCAGCGCAAAGCGCAACCCCTAAGCACTCTGATTTTGACCGAATTGAACGCAGGATGAGAGATACAACTAAGTATACGGTTTCGGAATCGGATTTACGCACCATAGTTTCGGGTTTGGGTTTAGGGACCATGGGTTTAGGATTTCAGAACGGGATGGTTGCGGCCTTGCTTCTGGCTCTGGGGCTTTAAATTTGGGGAAGGAAAGTTTTGGTCTGGGTCGTAAGTGTGTTCTGGATTCCGTGCTTTCCGGATCAAGTAAGGGTACAGAGCTTAGGGTTAAGGCTTGTGAGTCGTGGAAACCCCCTTCTACCCTTCACCCTACGCCCGACACAACCCAACACGCCGATGTCACCGAAACATGCAATCCTACATCAGGAACCCCCCCAGACAAACATGAAGATGCAGATTCATGATATATCCAATCCTCGAGCCCGGACTCGACTCACTCAACCCTAAACCCAAAGCAGCACACAAAAGGCCGTTAGGCCCTCCATCCCGAGCCGTAGGCCATGCCCGTGCGTATCCACCAAACACATTGCAACCGATAGTCCCAAAGGGTCCAAAGTACCTATACAGTAGAATTGTAGAATGTAGGGTTTCTATTTCTATATTAGAAATTACGATTATGATTTGGGCAGGTATTCCCCATAACAGTACCTTGGACCCTTTGGGAGTGTAAGATGTGCATGTTTGCCCATATGGCGTGTGCATGTACCGCGTGCCTGTGTAAATACACACACATGTGTGTGTGGTGTGCATGAATATATACATATATAGATAGACAGACAGATAGATAGATAGATACATATGTTGACTGTATAATCATCGTCGTCATCATCATCATCATCGAAAGTGTCATCATAATCTATAGTTGCACAGACGCTCACATAGCATCTCGATCCCCGACTACAGTCTCCGATACTCCCAACAAACATGATCAGTGGGAAAGCTGCGTTGTCAGGTTGGGTGGCGGCGGATTGGACCCTAGAGGAGGCTAAGAACACTAGTGGCATGTCTCTGTTCTCTTCGCTATCGCACATATATACTGCGAAAGTGTTTGAAAGTTTGAAACGGGAACAAGCAGACAAAAATGCCTTCATGCACAGAAACAAACCGAAGTTTGTGTGCATGCGTACAGCTGTATGTATGTGTGAATATATATATATATATATACTCAGGTATGTATGTACGTATGAAGGTATGTGTACATACTTCCAGAATATGTGTATGTGTGTCATAGATAGGTATGCGTTCTACATGGTCTGTTCCCCAGGGACGAACGATCGACACGAGCAGCACGTGTGTCCACATACTTCGTCTCCTAGGCCCCCCCCCCCTCCCCCCCTCGGCATTAACTCGACACATTTGGGAGTTTCCAAATAGGGGACCCTAATATAGCACCCTAAATAGTAGGATCCTTATTATAAGGACCCCAAATTAAGGTACCCCTAATTTTCGGAAACTCCCAGTTCAGTTGGCCCGGAAGTTCAGGAACCTATCCTAAGTCGTAAGCAACCCCAAAGCCCGCAAGACCCGAGCACCATCTAAAACCTTAAACCCCGAACCCTAAATCGTATAAACTTACCCAAAGGTATAGAAACCCTGCATTCTACTATATAGGTACTTTGGACCCTTTGGGTTAGAGTTATTTTATAACAGGCCGTGGCTCATCCTCGAACTGGCGCAGCAAGAAGAAGCACGAGGCCATGCACTGCCGGCCTGGTACAGAGGAGCCACGCTACCCAAAGGTCCCAAAGTAGTTCCTTTTTTGGGATTACCTTATAGAATTCTGAATATCAACCCCCCAAAGGAACTACTTTGGGGCCTTTGGGTAGCCTTAAGAATACAGGTGCCCTTTTTCCTGGGTTTTCAACAAAAATGAGGGAACCCTAGGATAAAAAAGGGCAAAAGGGTACTATTGGGTAACCTAGTACATGCACTTAGAGGATCAAGGAAACATGAAAAGTAGAATAACTAAGCAGAGTTAGACACGGGATGAGCGTACTTCATAACTCTGCGCATAACCTACATACTGAGGCCTATGATGCTCTTAGTAGGAGAAGGGCTGTGGTTCTCGGCTTTCTATACTAGGGGTTCAGAATTTCTTGGGGCGTTTTCGGTTTAGTTTGCCTTCCTCCTTGGCGCCCGTCCGCAGCCATAGGATACCCTGAGTGGCCACAACCACCGAAGCCCTTAATCAACAAATCTAACTTACCTATTCTGAATAACCTCAATTAAGGAGTAAGGATCGTCGAACTCAGGAATTCAACTTAAGATAAAATGAGTCAGATCCTAGAGGCATTTGAAGATTTGAAGGAACACTGCTTGATGAAGGGCATTTGCTTGTTCTTGGTATCCTGATATGCTCGTGATAAAACCCTAGCATCATCTTCGTTGCGCTCTCTCTACGTTTTCGCACAGCGTCCTTCTGTTGGCCTTGTCCGGTTTTGCCCACCCCCACCCCCCCTCCGAAAGAGTCCACAAATATACCCGCAGCCATGGTGACCAAGATCTTAATCAAGGTGCCAATGCCCTAGCACCCGAAACCCCATAAACCTAACCCCTAAACTTACCCTGTAAACCCCAAACCCATTACCCCTGACTCCTAAACTCCTAAACCCCTACATCAAGTCTTCTAGAAGGAGCCCTGGGACTTCATGACGATCTACGAAAAACCTCTCCCGAAAAGTCCGCATACCATTCTAGTATGCGCTTACTTGGCCTGGAAAAGTAAACCCTTTATGGGGGCATAGTTGAACCTTCTGAGACCTGCTTTGAGACTGTTACATCCCTAGCACAACATGGACTTTCTCTGTCCCAGTAACCCTGAACACTAAAAAGTATAAACCTAAGCAGGTCTGAAGGTCCGTGCGCCCTCAAGCATGAAAACTGAACGAGCTGCAATCACTCATGAACCCTAACAGCCTAAACCCTAAATCCCGAAACCCTGAACCCTAAACCCCTAACCCCTAAGCCAAACCCAAACGACGTGGACTCCAAACCCTAACCATGGAGATCTGATGCAATGCGCTCCATACTAGACTCCAAGGGACACATAGTCAAAACCCACCCTCACACCATGAAAAAACCCTTGACTCCCTAAAAAAACCGAAAACCCAGAACGAGCTAGTCAAGTTTACTTGGTGAAGTGAATTTCTGAAGGCTTCTGAAGGTTGNAGTCAAAACCCACCCTCACACCATGAAAAAACCCTTGACTCCCTAAAAAAACCGAAAACCCAGAACGAGCTAGTCAAGTTTACTTGGTGAAGTGAATTTCTGAAGGCTTCTGAAGGTTGAGGAATTTAGGGTTTAGGGGTTTGGGGTGTCTAGGGCTAAGGGTGCACGGGTTTAGGGGCTTGGGGTGTGAGGTTGAGGCGTAGCATGGCTTAAGATTTAGGGCTTGGGGGGGTTTAGTGTTGCTGGGCTGTTCTCGGAGTCCCGGAGGCCCTCTAACATGATGCCGTCTAACTAGTCAGCAGTATTCCCATACTTCGATTTCGAAAATAGTTTCGGGAGGGGCCTCATTTATGTTAAGCACTGATTAGCCTGGGATCCCTCAACAATATCAAGTTGCACCCGCCTTATCGTGCTACTGGGATCCAGTTGCAACTATATACTCAACACTGTGATAAGCCTTTCCAGCCGCTAAAGTCCGATGGGAGCAGGGCTCCTGAAACTCTGAACTAGTGATTACGGTTACCGGTTACCGTAAACCCGACCTTAAACCCTCAACCCTAAATCGCTAAATCCTAAATGCTGCCCACTTGCGTGGATTCCGAAGCTGCGCCTGGGATGGTGTTGCACTCTGAGGCAGAAGCGCCGACCAGCTGAAAGAGCTGCCTGGGTATTTTTTTTTTTTTTTTTTTGGGGGGGGGGNTTTAGGGTTCATGGGTTTAAGGTAATTAGTCAGGGCCTCCCACATCCCTTGATTAAGGAACATCAACTAAATTAGTATCGTACGATCCCTAACCTGATTTAATGTATGTTCCTGAATTAAGGGATTTTGGAAGGTCTGGGCAGCCTAAGCCCGAAGCGCTAGGTGGGGCAAAGGGCTAAATCAAGAAGACAGGCAAACTTATAGCAGGAGCCCTACTCTGAGTTTGTAACTCTTGCCGAGCCCAGCGAATGTGATATCTCTGCGGGTATTCTTGGTTTAGGGATTACTTGGAGCTTGTCTGATCTTCTCCTCTTCTTTGCAAGCATTGCAAAAGCTGTTCCAAGCTGTTGACACGGTCCTCAGACAGACCCAAGGCACCATCCTAATTAAATACCTAAACACTAAACTTAAACCCCAAACCCCTAAACCCTAAACTTAAACCCCAAACCCTAAACCCTATAACCCTTTCAACCATGAACCCTCACTCCGAATCCTTAACCCGACTTGAAGGATCATGAGACATAGTACCTGGGCTTGGGGTTTAGGGTTTAGGGTTATAAGTAACCTAATTCGGGTTATCCTGGTCACTAAGCCCCATGATCCTTCAAGTACCAGCGTTAGATCTCTCAGAAGGCCTGAAGGCGTGACACCCAGCTTGAAAGTCTCTTGCTTATGAGGGATCGTGGTTTAGGGGTTTAGGGTTTAGGGTTTTACGGTTTAGGGTTCAGAGTTTTAGGATTTAGGGTTTTAGGGCACAAGGCTTCAGGGCCTTGACTTAACTCCGTGAATAACCCTACACCAGACATAAATCCCAATCCCTAAAGCAAAACCGCAACTTCAGTGACTTTGTTCAGGGCAAAAATAGGGACCTGAATAATTGGAATAGGTTTTGGGTTTTTTTGCAATTGCAATAAGGACCCAAACTGGTTCTGGTAGTTATTCGGGCCCTTAAAACCTAAATTTAACAATCCAAAAGGGTTGTGGCTCTTGAAACTCATGGAAACTATTGGCTTCAAACATTCCTTGGGCTCCACGGTGTGCACATCGCTCCCATTAGGACTCGTTTTCGAGTCTCTGACCTTCAGATAATATCGGCGCCTTAGTAATTAGAATAGCGTTCCTTTAAAGGGATCCTTAAAGGGGTCTAAAAGGGATCTATCGTAGGGTTCTATAATATAGGGGCCTTGATAATTACTATATACTATTATTACTATACGGAACCCCACAATAGTAATTTAGGCCCGCATAGTACAGGGATTCGGGTTAAGGTCCAAAGGGTTTACCCGGATGAAACGACTGTCTAAAGTTGCTCATAGCTTGTACTATAAGTCTGTACGTATGACTCTACTTAAAGTTTTGCTTCTCCCGCAGCCCATGTAACCCCTAAGCCTCACGAACTTGAAACAACATCCCCCAAAACCTGCCTTCGTTGCTCTTATCAAGCGCAGCCGGGTGCTTCAAGGAGGGTTAGATATTGGGGTTTTGAGACCCTAAACCCGAAGTTCTGTGAAAAACCGAAGCTTAAAGTTTCCTGCTGAATTGGAGGGCTTCGAAAACATCGAAGATTCCCCGTATCAAAGGCTTTGGGTTTTGGGAAAAGCTCTACTCGCTAGACACAGGAGGAATTCTTGAGAGTAGTGTTGCCACAAGTCTTAGTTGCTGGGTTCATAAGCCCTCAAAAGTGTACACTTTTAGTTTTATAGTGGGTGATATTATCCCAAAAGTGTAAAGTGTATCCACTCAGCTGCTAACCACGGGCATCAACATAGCCCAAAAGCCTTATATAGTATGGTCTTCGGGCCCAAAAGCCTTAATATATGAGTCCTTAGATCCCTAGGGTAAGAAGTAATTCTTCCCGGCCTATTGCTCTGAGTTTTTTCGCCTCTGCGGCCTGACTGCGCATGCAATCCGGGAGCTTCAGAGAACAGGGTTTAGGGGTTTAGGGNTAGATCCCTAGGGTAAGAAGTAATTCTTCCCGGCCTATTGCTCTGAGTTTTTTCGCCTCTGCGGCCTGACTGCGCATGCAATCCGGGAGCTTCAGAGAACAGGGTTTAGGGGTTTAGGGTTAGTGGTCTTGAAAGACCCGAATTAGAAGCTCTTCCCGTATAGGATCTCTATTTTTTGTTAGCGTCCTTTGCTCTGTGAAACTCCTCCCAGTACATCGGTNGGGTTTAGGGGTTTAGGGTTAGTGGTCTTGAAAGACCCGAATTAGAAGCTCTTCCCGTATAGGATCTCTATTTTTTGTTAGCGTCCTTTGCTCTGTGAAACTCCTCCCAGTACATCGGTCGAAGCTTCACTAGACCTAAGAGTAACCTAGGAATAAAAAGGGTACCATTTTTGGTTTAAAGGGGGTTAAGGGAACCTGAACCCTAAAAAAGGCAATAAGGGCATACTCTGGGTCCTAGTTCAGAGACAATGCTCAGAGACTGGCTGGCTTGCAAGACCCGGTCTCCATCTGGAGAAGCCGTGCCGCGGAATCCTAAACCCTGACCCCAAAACTCTAAGACCTGAAGCCCTAAACTTAACCTTCAAGCCTATAGATCCTGCAACTTGACATACTTCCTTCAATCCCAAACTCAAGCCTATAGCCCCTGTAACTTAACATACTTCCCTCAACCCCGAGCCCGGCACCCTAGAGTCGGCTAAAATTTGCCGAAACGTCGAAGTACTAGCGCCTACACAGGCGCTTGCAGCTCCACCAAAACCAGGGCGGCCGACGATAGTGTCGACGACATCTAGGAGGGCAGCGTCGGCGATAGTAAGGTCGATAATACGGCAAAGGCACGGTGGTTGTCGTGGTCGAGGAAGTCCCATTGCATCCAAAGATCCTCACGAAAACACTTGAAACCCTAAATGCCCTACACCATACAGCCTAAGCCTTAAAAGTCGAGGTCGCGCTGCATCCAGGAATCCTTCCGACACTCCGGAACTCGGTGTTGGGTATGACTGGTATCCACTCTGCCAGAGCGAGCGAAGTCGCCGATATCCTTGATTCTTTCTTTGTTGTGGCCAATATGTTGAGCTATCGTAATACCGTGTCTCACTCTTGGTTCTGGTACCTAGAAGTCAAATAAATTGTCTTGATCTGTTTGTCTATCTGTCTATCTGTCTNTTCTTTCTTTGTTGTGGCCAATATGTTGAGCTATCGTAATACCGTGTCTCACTCTTGGTTCTGGTACCTAGAAGTCAAATAAATTGTCTTGATCTGTTTGTCTATCTGTCTATCTGTCTATCTGTCTGTCTCTCTCTCCGTCTGTCTGTCTGTCTGTCTGTCTGTCCGTCGGTCTGTCTGTCTGTCTGTCTTTCTGCCTGCCAATCTGTCTATCTGTCTGTCTATCACTATCTGTGTATAGGTCTATCTGTCTATCTGTCTATCTGTCTATCCGTCTCTCTTTCTTTCTTNGTCTGTCTGTCTGTCTGTCTTTCTGCCTGCCAATCTGTCTATCTGTCTGTCTATCACTATCTGTGTATAGGTCTATCTGTCTATCTGTCTATCTGTCTATCCGTCTCTCTTTCTTTCTTTCTACCTATCTACCTGTCAATCGGTCTACCTATCCATCTATCTACTTGTCTATCTATCTACCTATCTAACTATCATGCTATCCGAATAATCTAGCTAGCTATCGAGCTGTCTAGCTCTCTAGCTATCCTGCAGCCATCTAGCAATGTAGCTTTCTATCTAATTATCGATCTATCTATCTGTCTGTCTATGTCTAGGTATCAAGTTATCCCTCTTGTGGTAACTGAAACTGAGTTCCCTAGCAAGAACCCAGTATCGATGCGCTCGCAGCAGTAACGGCATCGGGATCCGATTCGTTGAAGGACTGAACCTCGGCCCATGTTCCGTTGGGACTCACCTCCAGGATGATTGATTTAGGGATTCAGGGTTTTACTGCATTAGGGGGTTATACTAGAGTTACGGGATTTAGAGCTCGTGGGTTTTGCAGTCGGTCTAGGGCTGCAGGGTCTTTAGGGCTTCGCAGTATTGGGGTTGAGGCTGTATAACCCAGAGGGTCCATATGTACCACAACGACTGTATGGAATTTGGTCCGAAAAAGCCATCCTCATCTGGTTTCGGGGACTTAACTGCAGACTAGTAGTATATACGGACCCTCTTGGTAAGCCTCGAGGATGGTGACCCCGGCGCAGCCCAGAGCACCCGCACAATTCACGACGGCCCTGCCGGAGGATGAGATTCCGAATATCGATGCCGGTTGAGTCTTGGCTGGCTGAGAACCCCTGCTAGCCTACATAGTACACATCATACACAGCATAGAAAGAGACCCGCATAACTAAACTTCGAAAGCTTCAAATCAAACAGCTCGGCTTTCTCAGTCTTTCCAAAACCTTGAAAACTCTGCAAACAAATTCATAAACAAACACAGTACGTAGAAGCAAAACACAAACTCAACTGCCACGGTTCCGCGTCGTTGCTGATCCGAAAGACTTCCGGCCATTGACCTCCCTGATCTTCGTAGATCACCGTCACTGACTCAAAGGCCGGGGTTGATAAGAAAATCCAGCCGGCGATGATGTAGTCTCCTTTTACTGGATGTATATGGGCTGTAGAGGGGCTATACAGGGCTTTGTAAGGATTTGGGTATTTCTCCCAAAGGATCCTAAAGGGACCCTAATTTAGAGAACTACGCATTTTTCTAGGACCCTTATAACACACTTCAGATTCCCCGTCTCCGTCCACGTCCAAGCCGATACCACCTACTGGCGGAAGGGCTGGGGCGGAGATGTTTGCCACATTTGACCACAAGTTGCCGGCCCACTGGTAGACGGAGAGTTGCGCAACAGGGCTCCTAGTTCGTGGCTAGGGTAGTTTCAACAACTATCACTTCTATTCCTTATTGGGTTTAAGTACCAAGAAATTAAAATGTTACCCAGCTATGGCCAAGGTTCCTTTCTTCAAACGTCAAAGTCCTCCCATCGGTCGCGAATCTGATTGCGTTAAGCTGAAGTTCCGCGGTGGGCACAAGTGTCCAAACTGATCCTTGCCTAGGTTCCCCAGTGTCTCCTTGAAAGTAAGAGTTAAGAGTACAGTTTTTTCCTGGTATTCAATTGTATGTAATAACGGAGCCCTAACCCAAAGGGTCCAAGGTACTGTTATGGGGAATACCTTCCCAAATCATAATAATAATTCCTACTATAGAAACCCTGCATTCTACTATATAGGTACTTTGGACCCTTTGGGTAATTAAGAAGGGCTAAAGGGTACTACTCGGGAACCTAGTTGCAGCTGGAAAGTCTGGAAAGTCCCTGAGTTCAGAATGACCAATAAGTCTCCTCCAAGAGCCATGCTCACACTGCGAATGCCCGGAAGGGATTGCCGTCCCAAGAAAACCCATGAGGCCCCATCGTACTTGAAGGTGTGCGTGGTGCTCGTAAGACCCACGATGCTCAGGGCCACGACGATCTTCTCGCTGCTCAGGGCCGTGCTCTCTGCCCAATCGTACGGCAAAGTCACGTTCTCACTTGCTACTTCTGTGAGGTTCGCCTGTATCTCCCATCCTCCAAAGTCCGAACAGATGCTGTTGTTGAAAACTAGAACATCACCGGGGACCGTTCCCGTGGGAGGCGACCACGCCATAAGGTTCACGTCATCTTCGGAGCCTGTAGACACCTATAGGGGCTGTGAAAATTAGAATAGGGTTTTGGTGCCCATGTTCCTAATATTATAAATGAGGAACCCCCCAGAATGGTATAGGTAATTACTTAGGCCCCTGTAGTAGACACCTGTGCGCCCGAAAGGCCGGCCGAGAAGTTCAGCGCAGTCACGCGCAACTGCTCCGTCCATTCAGCGCTGGAAGAACAGTCCGGGCCCTGGGAGATATCGAGGTGACGTGCGGCCGTGAACTGCAACATGCAACTCGTGTCAGGAGAGTTTTCGGCACTTTGGCTCCAAACTCGCCCCAGCATGCACCAGGCCCCCAAGCTCCACATGGTCCTAAAGCCGTGCCACATTGGGCAAGGCCTTCCAAACTCAGTCAATGGGCGAGCTCAAGCAGAAATCACAGAACAACCCCTATGGCTCGATGTGCCGATCTAGTATATACCTCGGGCTTCAAGGGGCTCCTTCTTCTCGGATCTTTGTATATATATATATATAACTGAAATAAATATACATATAAATATGTGCATAAATATATAAATATATAAATATATATATATGTATGTCTGTATGTCTGTATGTCTGTATGTCTGTCTGTCTGTATGTATGTATGTATGTATGTATGTATACACACACACACTAGGCGCATGGCGCCTTAGGGAACAGATACAAAAGCCTTGAGTGCGGCAGGACATAAACCCTGTCCAACAGATCAGGAGACAGGGCATCCAGCTTGTTAAGGTTTACGGGTAGCAGCCAACGGTGGCATGCGTATCATGACAAGGCGGAAAAAGCTCCGATGTGAACTTTTCGAAAGACGCAGTTCCAACACACCTGAAGTCAGACACCTTGAACCGCAAAAGATTGGAGCACTTAAACCCTAAACCTGTAGGAACCTGGACGGCAAGACTATTCTGCCTGCGACATACACTGCAACTGTGTGGGAATTGCATGTCTGCAAGATGATACTGTGGTTCGTGAACGAGCCCATAGCCACCAAGCCCACGAAATAACGTGAATTCCACGTGGGTAATTGACATGCTGGCACCCTCACATAAGTCGCACAGCGGGCCAGGGGGGGATCTTTGGGGCCAGCTACAGGACCTTGTCATCACTATAGGCCCCTAGACCCAAATCCTAAGCCCAATTTAGGTGCTCGGGGACTTGGTTACCTTGGCAGGGACAGCAGCAGATGTGACTCTATTCATCTGACTGATAGCCCGAATGAACAGAACCGTTGATCGTCTCAGTCTAGGCCTTATAAACTCCAAACCCATGCAAGCCAGGCCCCCAGCTGTGCCAGCTTCAGATGCTCCTGCGAGTTCGTCACCTTTCGGGCGACATGGCCAAGACACCTTAACCCTGACTCCTGTCTCTCCTGAACCCTAAACCCGAAACCCAAGATGCTATGGTTAAGGGTAGGGCATTTAGGGATGAGGGTTTAGATGTCAGGGCTTGGGATTCCTGAACATATAGAACACAGAGCAGGCACCTTGAAGACGATCCTATGGCTCTGTGAGTGCTGTTCGGACTGAAACCCGAAATCTCAGTAAGTTATAGATATGTTGCTGATGAACAAGATCCTGCATTCTCCGTCTAGAACAAGGACTCTGCCATAATCCCCGATCGCTTGTTGCATGATCCCAAAATTTCTGGTACTTCTTTACTCCCATAATGCATCGAACTTAATTATAAATAAGAAGAACAGGACTAATAATACTACCAAAATTAAAAATGTTTAAGGCCAGGGAAGATTTTGCATGAACCGGTTTGACCTGGCGATAAACTACCCGATGCCACTATGAAAGCCCGAAGCCCTGATGCGCGCATCGGTTAGTTAGTTTGAATGTATCCCGTTATAGTCCCACTAGTTAGATACTATGACTATATGGGAACTATAATAGGATGCTCCTACTAATTATTCTGACCCCTATACTACCCAAAACGATCAGGCTTGCAGGCATAGGAGAAGTATCCTTATCTGAATGTTATCCTACTTGTAGCCCTAGACAACCAACTCTTGAAGCGAGCCCCACTTCGCGGAACGCAGGCACTGATACTCAGATAGAGCTTCCATACCCCGGAAACTCTATATTCAATCTATTGCAAACTAGATCGAGGCACAAATACAAGGGCCTTCCTAGACTTGTGAAAAGGAACCCTGAGGACAGAGGAATAGTATCTTAGTCTTTACTTCTACTCAGCCTAAACTGCCAAACCCTAGATCCCTGAACCCTGAACCCCAAAAAAACAATTGAAGCCGGAGGCCTGGCCAAGAGCAGCAAAAACGACACCCTTCAGGACTTACCTAGGGGTTTAGGGTTTAGGGTTAGCGAAAAGGACTTTGGACTTATGGACTTAGGGTGTCGGGGTTTGGGTTCAGAGCTTAGGGTTTAAGGACTTAGGGTTTAGCAGAGTTAAGGAGCATTTAACGGCTACTAGGGACCTAACCACTAGCCTGACCACTAGGTACTTGGGTGAGGAAGAGAAGGAGCAGGAGGAGGAAAGAAAGGAGGACACTCGGCTGAATCACTAAATCATTTGTGTTGGGTGTGCGAGCCACTATAACTCGTGAGCGACAGGACGGCTGTCATGAACGAGAGTCAGATCCGCGAATCTCGGGCGCTACTCTCATCTACGCCTTCATTGCCGATCGAGCTCCTCCGACGGTTTCCGATCCCCGAAGGAAGTGCGATGCATCAAACAACGATCCACTGCGACAGCACACTTCCTCACTTTCAAGGCCGCCTGCTGGGCGGATCCTTCTACGAGGGGAAGCGCCTCGGCCGCATACTTGCAGACTTTTTAAAAGCCAACAAACAGTACTCTTGATGTATCCCGTATCACGACGACAACTCACGTCTACTCAGGCCGCATCGTACAACCCGGCACTGCCTGTCGGTGATTTGGACCAGCAAAAAGACGACGCTGAAATCGATCAAAGCTGGGCAGCGAAGCCAAGCCCAAGCCTACTTTATCGTCTGGAGCTGGGATCAGAAAGCCACTGGTGCAGGTGGTCGCCCGAAGAAGCGGGCGCGATGCGAGTAGACAAGTAAAATAGAGGGCTTTTTTCGGGGCACGAGTGATAGTGATGCCGAGGATCGCAACCATATGTTCATACTTCAAGCACCCCATGCAAAGAGCAATAAACCTGTCAGAGACTTGAGCATCATGTTTCTCGGACGTTTCGCAGCTGGCAAGTGGGGGCCGGAAAAAAGAGTCGAGCGAGCACGAAGACAGGTTGGAAGCAGGCAGGGCCAGCGAGCATGTATATCCCGTCCTCTGACTAAACCCTAAACCCTAAACCCTGAAAGTCCTAAGAGCCAACCAGAAGAACGCCAAGCCAACTAGGGTACTCACAACGAACTCTGCTCGTAACCTACATGGTCCGGGGCCCGATCGTTTAGCAAATCCTCTCCCGTAAACACTAAACCCCTAAACCCCTAAACGCTAGGGTTTGGGGTTTAGGGTTTTGGGNGGATCATGGCGGCAGCTGTGCGACACAACAGGCGTGCTGCTGCGGGCGTCTATTTCCGTACTGAGGGGTTGGAGACTTGGCGTGAGGTCTTGGGTATAGTATCTTAACAAAACGAATGTGAAACATGTGAGCTTGAGAATGCCGGAATTTTGTGCTAAAGATAGAACTTTCAATGGAAACGTCCGGGTACAACTTCCCGGCTGGGTTGCTAAGAGGAGATTGGTTCTGCATAGCTCTCAATACTGCTTCGGCGTTGAAACAAGCTACATGGATGGATGACTTCCTTTGCGCATGGTCAAAACAGAGCTGCTAAGCCTTTCAGACAATCCCGCAAGCAGTGGGCCAGAATGTTGACGGACCAAAACTTTCAGGAAATCACCCACAAGAGAGGGATCCTGGCCATTTCGTGGAAGTTTGCATTGCACGCCCGCCCGGTACTGTCACCACTTGATCAATGACTCACTTTCTCCGCAGGCCAGAGGAGTACACAACTTAGTCTTGGAAGTCCAAAGTACCTATATCATAGAATGTAATTTGGGTTTCTATACATTAGGAATTACTGTTATGAGTTAGGGATGTAATTATTCCCCATACCAGTACCTACTAGTGTGCAGTGGGCTCTGCTTTTGAGCTGAGCTTATCCCGAGCTGAACGATACAACAGCGCCAGCCAAGAGCAACAGTAACACCAGCACCAGCGTGGCCGCGCATGATGACGGCTTTAGCATGGAAAGAGTCGTCATCGGAATCGGGCAGGCCTTCATCATCATCATCATCATCATCGTCATCTTCATGGTTATTATCACCTCAGCCCAGAATTTAGCACATGACCTCGACCATAGGGCCCGCAGGGATTAGTTCAGACTTTGGGGTTTAGGGGAAGAAGTAGAGACGAGGTCGATTTATTGAAAGTTCAGGGCTCGAGATTTCAGATTACTTGGAGGGTCATGGGCCTTAACAACTCTAAGGTTGTACATAATACTATGTCTATACTTATACTTGTATATAAGCCAACTTTAAAGGTCTCCAAGTAGTTTAGGGCCGAGGGTCGGTTTTCAGGCTTAGCATGGTTTACCCATAGATCGACACAGGTCGCATAGTTTCGGGCGTGTGGTCTATAGCTCATGTTGTGGGTTTAGTCAGAGGCCTCCCTAGCCGTTCTGCCTCGACGTGCATGCTACTAAGATTTGTGCATTCCACCTCGCGGTCCAACACAAGGCTGAGGCAGCACGCAGGTACGCAAAACGAGGCAGCATGCAGTTCTTTGATGAATGCTCTGCGGTTTCGTGGTTTAGAGGAACTGTGCCTTGATCTAAAACTTGTGCATTCCACCTCGACTTTTTGCGTTTAGCCGAGTCAGCACGCAGAAATCTTAGTAGCACGCTGTGCGAGGCANCTGTGCCTTGATCTAAAACTTGTGCATTCCACCTCGACTTTTTGCGTTTAGCCGAGTCAGCACGCAGAAATCTTAGTAGCACGCTGTGCGAGGCAGCACGGTTAGGGAGGCCCTTGATTTAGGGTTTAGGGTTTAGGGCTTAGGGAGTGGCCTTGCCTACCATGGAGACATGACATATTATCAGCACAGAGGTCTGCGATGCAGGCAGGCACCTTTTGCATAGTCCTTTGGGGCCTCAAATTTAGGGCGATTTTATGTTACGCATAAAAACGACTATGAAGGGATGCGATGAAGTATTCAAACCTCCCATGTGTGGGTTTCGGGCTTTGCAGCTGCATACTTTTATGTCGCGATGTCGACCATCTGTGATCCCGGTCGCCTGCTCAAATTGGCAGAAGGAACGCTGGCTTAGGGTTTTAGAACGGGATTAACGCCAAAGGATTCCAGAAGGGGCTTTGTTCTTTCGAAGGGTTTAGGGCGTCGGGGCACAGACAATTGCCGCGGACGTAGAAAAAACGAAATCTAGTATTCAATAAGCCTGAGTCTTGCAGGTAAGCCTCGAAACCCTCAACCCTAAACTCTATAGACCCAAAACCCCTGACCCCAAGCCCTAAACCAGCACTGACTCTAGAGTCGATATCGACGGAACCCGGAGTCAAGACTACTGTGCCTTAACCTCAAATAACCTTTTTAAGGACTCATATAAAGAAATCATAATAAGGAACCTAAAAATCTTTAGGGTCCAGGTAGAGCCTCAAAGCCGGTGTAATCCCCCGACAAACGGAGGATTTGGACGCAATGGGCACCCTAACTGGGGTGATCTTCGTTGCGCTCTCTCTATGCTGTTGGCCTTGTCCGGTTTTGCCCACCCCCACCCCCCCTCCGAAAGAGTCCACCCCTAAACTTACCCTGTAAACCCCAAACCCATTACCCCTGACTCCTAAACTCCTAAACCACTACATCAAGTCTTCTAGAAGGAGCCCTGGGACTTCATGACGATCTACGAAAGACCTCTCCCGAAAAGTCCGCATACCATTCTAGTATGCGGTTACTTGGCCTGGAAAAGTAAACCCTTTATGGGGGGAATAATTGAACCTTTTGAGACCTGCTTTGAGACTGTTACATCCCTAGCACAACATGGACTTTCTCTGTCCCAGTAACCCTGAACACTAAAAGTATAAACCTAAGCAAGTCTGAAGGTCCGTGCGCCCTCAAGCATGAAAACTGAACGAGCTGCATCACTCAACCCTGTATCCCTGAACCCTAACAGCCTAAACCCTAAATCCCCAAACCCTGAACCCTAAACCCCTGACCCCTAAACCAAACCCAAAAGACGTGGACTCCAAACCCTAACCATGGAGATCTGATGCAATGCGCTCCATACTAGACTCCAGGGAACACAAAGTCAAAACCCACCCTCACACCATGAAAAAACCCTTGACTCCCTAAAAAAACNTGGACTCCAAACCCTAACCATGGAGATCTGATGCAATGCGCTCCATACTAGACTCCAGGGAACACAAAGTCAAAACCCACCCTCACACCATGAAAAAACCCTTGACTCCCTAAAAAAACGAAAACCCAGAACGAGCTAGTCAAGTTTACTTGGTGAAGTGAATTGAAGGCTTCTGAAGGTTTAGGAATTTATGGTTTAGGGTCTTGGGGTGTCTAGGGTTAAGGGTGTACGGGTTTAGGGGCTTAGGGTGTGAGGTTGAGGCGTAGCATGGCTTAAGATTTAGGGCTTGGGGGGTTTAGTGTTGCTGGGCTGTTCTCGGAGTCCCGGAGGCCCTCTAACATGATGCCGTCTAACTAGTCAGCAGTATTCCCATACTTCGATTTCGAAAATAGTTTCGGGAGGGGCCTNTTTGGGGTGTCTAGGGCTAAGGGTGCACGGGTTTAGGGGCTTGGGGTGTGAGGTTGAGGCGTAGCATGGCTTAAGATTTAGGGCTTGGGGGGGTTTAGTGTTGCTGGGCTGTTCTCGGAAGCCCTCTAACATGATCCCGTCCAACGAGCAGCAGTATTCCCATACTTCGATTTCGAAAATAGTTTCGGGAGGGGCCTCATTTACGTTAAGCACTGATTAGCCTGGGATCCCTCAACAATATCAAGTTGCACCCGCCTTATCGTGCTACTGGGATGTCAGTTGCAACTATATACTCAATACTGTGATAAGCCTTTCCAGCCGCTAAAGTCCGATGGGAGCAGGGCTCCCGAAACTCTGAACTATTGATTACGGTTACCTGTTACCGTAAACCCGACCTTAAACCCTCAACCCTAAATCGCTGAATCCTAAATGCTGCCCACTTGCGTGGATTCCGAAGCTGCGCCTGGGATGGTGTCGCACTCTGAGGCAGAAGCGCCGACCAGCTGAAAGAGCTGCCTGGGTAGTTTGGGGGGGGGCGGGGGGGGTTGTTTAGGGTTCATGGGTTTAAGGTAATTAGTCAGGGCCTCCCACATCCCTTGATTAAGAAACATCAACTAAATTAGTATCGTGCGATCCGTAACCTGGTTTAATGTATGTTCCTGAATTATGGGATTTTGGAAGGTCTGGGCAGCCTAAGCCCGAAGCGCAAAGTGGGGCAAAGGGCTAAATCAAGAAGACAGGCAAACTTATAGCAGGAGCCCTACTCTGAGTTTGTAACTCTTGCCGAGCTCAGCGAATGTCATATCTCTGCGGGTATTCTTGGTTTAGGGATTACTTAGAGCTTGTCTGATCTTCTCCTCTTCTTTGCAAGCATCGCAAAAGCTGTTCCAAGCTGTTGACACGGTCCTCAGACAGACCCAAGGCACCATCCTAATTAAATACCTAAACACTAAACTTAAACCCCAAACCCTAACCCTAAACCCCTAACCCCTAAACCCTAAACTTAAACCCCAAACCCTAAACCCTATAACCCTTTCAACCATGAACCCTCACTCCGAATCCTTAACCCGACCTGAAGGATCATGAGACTTAGTACCTGGGCTTGGGGTTTAGGGTTTAGGGTTTAGGGTTATAAGTAACCTAATTCGGGTTATCCTGGTCACTAAGCCCCATGATCCTTCAAGTACAAGCGTTGGATATCTCAGAAGGCCTGAAGGCGTGACACCTAGCTTGAAAGTCTCTTGCTTATGAGGGATCATGGGTTTAGGGTTTAGGGGTTTAGGGTTTAGGGTTTTACGGTTTAGGGTTCCGGGTTTTAGGATTTAGGGTGTTAGGGTTTGCTTCAGGGTCGGGACTTAACTCCGTGAATAACCCTACACATCCTACACCAGACATAAATTCCAATCCCAAAAGCAAAACCGCAACTTCAGTGACTTTGTTCAGGGCAAATATAGGGACCTGAATAATTGGAATAGGTTTTGGGTTTTTTTGCAATTACAATAAGGACCCAAACTGGTTTTGGTAGTTATTCGAGCCCTTAAAACCTAAATTTAACAATCCAAAAGGGTTGTGGCTCTTGAAACTCATGGAAACTATTGGCTTCAAACATTCCTTGGGCTCCACGGTGTGCACGTCGCTCACATTAGGACTCGTTTTCGAGTCTCTGACCTTCAGATAATATCGGCGCCTCAGTAATTAGAATAGCGTTCCCTTTAAAGGGATCCTTAAAGGGGTCTAAAAGGGATCTATCGTAGGGTTCTATAATATTGGGGCCTTGATAATTACTATACTATTATTACAATAAGGAACCGCCACAATAGTAATTCAGGCCCGCATAGTAAAGGGATTCGGGTTAAGGCCTATAGGGTTTAGCCGGATGAAACGACTGTCTGAAGTTGCTCATAACTTGTACTATAGGTCTGTACGTATGACTCTACTTAACGTTTTGCTTCTCCCGCAGCCCATGTAACCCCTAAGTCTCACGAACTTGAAACAACATCCCCCAAAACCTGCCTTCGCTGCTCTTATCAAGCGCAGCCGGGTGAACCCGAAACCTACTTCCACGGTCCACATGCAAGCCAGGTCCCCAGCTGTGCCAGCTTCAGATGCTCCTGCGAGTTCGTCACCTTTCGGGCGACATGGCCAAGACCCCGCAACTCTGACTCCTGACTCTCCTGAACCCAAATCCAAAATCCTGAGCACACAAAACCCAACACCCTAAACCCTATAAATCCTAAACCCTATACATCCTAAACCCTATAAATCCTGAACACTAGAAATCCTGAACCCTAAACCCGAAACCCAAGATGCTATGGTTAAGGGTAGGTCTTTTAGGGATGAAGGTTTAGATGTCAGGGCCTGGGATTCCTGAACATATAGAACACAGAGCAGGCACCTTGAAGACGATCCTATGGCTCTGTGAGTGCTGTTCGGACGGAAACCCGAAATCTCAGTAAGTTATAGATACGTTGCTGATGAACAAGATCCTGCATTATCCGTCTAGAACAAGGACTCTGCCATAATCCCAATCGCTTGTTGCATGATCCAAAAATTTCTGGTACTTCTTTACTCCCATAATGTATGGCACTTAATTATAATTAAGAAGAACAGAACTAATAATTCTACCAAAATTAAAAAATAAGGCCAGGGAAGATTTTGCATGAACCGTTTTGACCTGGCGATAAACTACCCGATGCCACAATGAAAGCCCGAAGCCCTGAAGCGCGCATCGGTTAGTTAATTTGAATGTATCCCGTTACAGTCCCAGAACAGGTTCTGCGGTTCACTATAGTTAGATACTATGACTATATGTGGACAATAATAGGATGCTGCTACTAATTATTTTGACCCCTATACTACCCAAAACGATCAGGCTTGCAGGCATAGGACAAGTATCCTTATCTGAATGCTATCCTACGTGTAGCCCTAGACAACCAACTCTTGAATCAAGCCCCCACTTCGCGGAACGCAAGCACTGATACTCAGCTAGAGCTTCCATACCCCGGAAACTCTATATTCAATTTATTACAAACTAGATCGAGGCACACCAATACAAGGACCTTCCTGGTTCCAAATTTAGTTTTGGGCATGGGGTACTAGACTTGTGAAAAGGAACCCTGAGGAAAAATATCTTTAGTCTTTACTCAGGGTCCAAGCCTAAACTGCCAAACCCCAGATCCCTGAACCCTGAACCCCAAAAACCAATTGAAGCGGGAGGCCTGGCCAAGAGCAGCAAAGACGACACCCTTCAGGATGTACCTAGGGGTTTAGGGTTTAGGGTTAGCGAAAAGGACTTTGGACTTATGGACTTAGGGTGTTGGGTTTAGGGATACTATGTCTTACAGGTTAGAATTTGGAACAATATATGATAATTAGTTTAAGCCTATAGTAAACCCCATAAAGTTGGAAACCGGATTAAGGCCAAATAGTGCTGGGATTCCCTATACCTTACTCTTAAGGATCGAGGCTATTGGGTTTCCAACTCAGGGTTTGCGGACTCCAGGGTTTGAAGGTTTGCCGACATGGGAGTTTCCGAAAATTAGGGGTACCTTATTTGGGGTCCTTGTAATCAGGATCCTACTATTTAGGGTACCATATGAGGGTCCCCTATTTTTGGAAACCCCCACATGAGTTTCCCGGTGTCTTTTCGGATTATAGGGCTGCAGGAGGTGAATCCCCGCGGGCCACACTCAACACCCCATCCCTGAGACGTAAACCCTGATACCGAGAGCCTGAACCCAAAATCCCAAGCCTGCAACCCCAAGCCCAGAACTCTGACTTGAGTAGGGTTTGGGGTGTACGGGCTTGAAGTGGAGGCATTTGAGAGTCACTTCAAGGGATTCGGGTCACTCAAAAACACCCGAAAACACTGAGACAAGCCGTCCTTGCGAGGGTTTCTGTTGCAGCTTAAAGTGTATTCCGTAATTGCAGCCTTTGAGCTAGAAAGCTCCTCCGACTCCTCTTTCCCCGGAACGGGCCAAGCGAAAGTCAGGTGTGAAAGCCTTAGCCCCAAAGGAAACCGTAAAAACCCCTAAAGGAAACCCCTTGAAGGAACTCTTGGAGGAACCCTTGCATGTTCCGTTTTCTATTTTGGGCTTCAAGGGCTTATTCAAACAAAATGCACTTTCAGATTTTGGTTCTAGGAGCGTTTAAGCAATTAACCGGTGGTATCGGGCTCTCCGGGCGTGCCTGGGTTGCCCGAAAGATCCTCATGCCCCCCGAATGCGAAGCCTCTCCAAAGCAGGGTTGGGGGTTTAAGCTTACGGGTCAGGGTTTACCCTAAGGGTCCTAACACTTTAGGGAACCTCAAAATGTAAGAATTCTGAGACCCCAAAGAGACCCAAGGGCTTTCCCTAGGAGATTCCGGACCCTCCTAAGGAGATACCTGGACCCTTAGGGCAGGGTTGTTTTACCCCCAACCCTAGAACCAGTAGTTCCTTCTGGGAAATACCTTATAGGATTCTAAATATGAACCCCAAAAAGGAACTACTATGGGGCCTATGGGTAAACCGTAGAACCCTGCAGCTCTGACCTCCTGAAGCTCTTACAAGCTTGAACCCCGGGAAGCACTGAAATCCCAACCTGACGCCTTAAACCTGAACCCCTTAAGCCCAAATGACAAAAGCCCCAAACTACTGCTGATGATATATATATATATATGTATCCTGCATTACCCATGATAAGGAATGTACCATAATCCCCATAGATTAGGGTCCTTAATATTAAGGTAATGCAGGGTTTATATCATCAACAGTATCATGTCAGCCCCAGCCGCTCTCGTGGCATCGAGGGCTCCAAGTCCTTGATCAGGTTGTAAGCCTCCGTAGCCTCCGCCACTTTGGCTGCTATAGGGCTTACAGGGTGTGCAGTGGTGTATGGCGGTGCACAGGGCTTTACACGGCTTTGAAATGCTTTACGAGGTTTTGCAGGGGTTTGAATTTCATAACAAAAGTTTTAATCTTTTCGGACTCTAGTGCAGGGGCCATGAACATTAGAGTAGGGTTGTGGGGCGTACCATATAGTATACCATCAGCATAGCTATATCGGGATTGTAAGGGTCCCGAGTACGTATATGGGGGCTGCTTTCCCAAATCATGATAGTAATTCCTATTATAGAAATCCCCTACATTCTCCTGTAATAAGTACTTAGGAATGTTTGGGGGGATTGTAGAGGGATAATCTTACCAGTTGGTCCAACCTCCCAAGTTCATGTATTCTTCACATATTCGGCTTCAGCGCTTATGGCATTATCTAGGGCTTATTAGGTATAGGTTGGGCTGGATGTAAGGAGTGTGTATATTGCAACGGTGTAGAATGAAAAGCTTAGGGCGGGGGGTCAAAATCCTAAACCCTGCTCCCTAAACACTAAATACCCTCAACCCTGAAACTCGAAGCCCTAAACCCAACCCTAAACCCTGCAACCTAAAACCCTGCATGCCTTGGGCCGCTGTGCTGTTCAGATTCTAAGGATGCAAGGTTCCTGCTGAGAGGCCAAAGCTCGACGGATAAAAGGTGCGTAGGTTTCGGGCTTGCATGATGGGCTACGGCTTGGGCCTTAACTCGTTAGGGTAGACCCTAAGGGTCCAAGTACCCAATTATCATATACTCTCAAAAACAGTAATTTAAATAAATACTATCCCAAACCCGAGTACCAAATTATTGCGTCCTTTGGACTCTTAGGGGAATTCAGACGTACAGAAATGCTTTTACGCTGTTTATCTGGATGTCTAGCTCCTCAACCCCGCCTTCTTTGTGGCTCAGGGGTCCCTTTTCTATCAGTTTAGGGTTTAGGGTTTAGGGCTGTATGCAGTCGGCTGAATCTCAGATTGGCTGAAGACTGCCTTATGCCCAGGAGTCGTCGCACTCACAAGGTCACATCGGGCACTGAACCCCAATGACCACTGTACGAAGCCATAAATACCCTCAAACCTTTACCCTGAAACTCTAAACTTTCAAACTCTATACCCTACAACTCTAAACCCTACAAGCGCTAAACCCAATCACTATTTAATTGCGAGCGATTCTTCAGCCACCACGAGGAGTCGCTTTAGGAGGCTCTCATCCATAAGGCTCCATGTGCCTATATAGACTATGTAGTACAAAGCTTTGAATTACCTATATATCCAGAGGGTCCATATACACTACCATTATGGAATTGGGTCCCAAAAGTCAATCCCTATTATGGCTTTGGAGCCGTAATTACAGAATTGCAGTTTACATGGGCCCTCTGGGACAGGATCCCCTGCCCTTTTACAGGACTGAGGAGATACTGTATGGGCATATGGAGCCTTACGGCTTGTTGCTTTCTACTGGCATTTGCGGTCCCTGAATAGTGGGTGTCTAGGGTGTCATGGAGGTAGCTGGGTGAAGCTGGAACGTTAGTGGGGAGATCCCCTTTCTTAAGCTACTTGTGAACTTCTTTGCCTCCCTCATCCTAATAGCCCCTCACTGAAACCTACCCATAGTCTCCATTGTCGTTCCTTGTTTGGGTCTAGCCATTTTCTTTAGGGTTCTACAGGCCTACAAGGTAACCACATTGGAGACGTATATAGAGACTAGATGGGTAAAGCTCCATCGCAACGCCAAACCCTAAACCTCCGTGCCGCCCACCTCACCAAGGCGCAAATGGTAGATCACTAAGTTCAGGCGTGCCTCGCAAACGAGTGACGTCCGACGGTTTAGGGTTCCAGGTTCGCATAACCTGCCAAAGGGCTGCAAAACAGGGGCCTGAATAGTTTATCTCATAATAGACCCTGGACTAGCTATCTAAGCTCCTAAATAGGGCCTTAGGTTCTGATCAAACTTCTGTTTAGCATAGGATGTAGTATGGTTTCGGGCTGTTCGGTTGTTACTTCCGTTTGCAGCTGAAAGAAAGATGACCCGCCAAGCATCGACAGCAAACATCGTACTCACTGCGTTCACTCCGAGTGTCCTGATACGCATACAGAAATAGCCAGTCCGGAACACTCTGGGGATCGTAACCGATTGGACGTAAGACGCTTCCCCCCAAAAAGCCTTGAACCCTCTGTTTGATGGCAATGTAGACATATAGCTTTTGTATGTTCAACAATCGAGCTTCAAACATACGCCATAGAATCCTGATGTGGAGTCCCTGAACAACAAGCTGGACCCCTGTGTAGGATGTGACGCAAGTCCAGATGTTCGACATACTCAGATAGTAAGGAGACAAAGAACCTGTAAAAGACAAGTGCATTTCTATCTCAGACCAGGACTTTGATGGTTGAAAGCACTTGGATGTTCTAGGTGATTTGTACGGCTGTTAATAATTCTCGTCTCTGATTGCATTTTGATTTTGCTCAGAGGCAGACGCCGCGAACCAGGCCATTTGACTCGGGATCTCCTCTGCAAGGCCGTAGTCAAACAAAGTGCGCCCAGCCAGGATGATGTGTTAGTTTGTGGCAAACAGTGGATCCGTGGATCTGCCAGCTCTCTTCGGTTGCGTCAACCTGCGAAAGCAATGATACACGAAGCAGTGCTTCAGCTGCAGACTGTGCCCGGTCCGCGAACTGCCCAAGGCTCAACACCTACGGACTTCCACACCTCCTGCAAACGGGGAAGTGCCTTTTTTAGGGCTATATCGAGTGGTACTGTCGGGACCTTACCAGTTAGAATAGGTTTTGTGGTGTATATTCTACTATAAATATAATAAGGAACCCCCTCAAATCGCAAATTTTGAGGGTATAGTATACTATAATTCTAATGAAGAACCCCCAAATCCCTATTCTATTTTTAAGGTTCCTACATTACTCTAAACAGGGTATCGAAATTTTCGGGTGCAGGGGTTGCGGGTTTTGGGCTTTGCGTGTACAGTTTGGGGGCCCGGAGAGAGCTGCGACCTTCCATCAAGAGGGCCGTAGGCGTTACAGGGTTTAGGGTGTATTGCTTAGGTCAGGGCTTAGGGTGGACTTTCGCATTTAGAGCCTTGGACCCCGGCGAACTGTCGTATTCGATCAGACACCCTGAACCCGACCCGCAAAGAACACGAAAGCTCAAAAAAGCAGCTACCGCCTTTCAATACCAGTCCTGTCGGCCCGAAGTCATAAGCAGCATAACCCCAAGGGTCCAAGACCCTAAACCCTAGACCCCTGAGCCACAAAGAAGGGGGCTGGGTTGAGGAGCTAGACATCCAGAAAAAAAGCGTAAAAGCATTTCTGTACGTCTTGAATTCCCCTAAGGGTCCCAAAGGACCCAATAATTAGGTACTCGGTTTTCGGATAGTAGTTATATAGGTTAGGATTTTGGAGAGTATATGATTATTAGGTACTTGGACCCTTCCCCAAAATGCAAAAAATACTACCGCCGTTCTAACGGGAAAAACCGCACCAAAATCGAGGCCGGCTCAAACCAACCCACACTCGAGCAGGTGAAATGGCCAACGGCAACCTTCCTCCCCTGGGTAAGCTCTAGATGTGGTGTATAGGGCTTTGGAGCTTAAGGGGATAAGGATGGTTAAGGGGTTTGAAGCTGAAGGGGATTAGGGCTTAGGGTCTAGGGCTTAGGGTCTAGGGTTTAGGGTCTAGGGTTCAGGGTCTAGGGTTTAGGGTCTAGGCTTTTTGGTCTAGGGTTTAGGTTCTAGGGTTTAGGGTCTAGGGTTTAGGGTCTAGGGTTTAGGGCTTAGGGTCTAGGGAGTCCCATCGTGTTTAATGATTGGCCCTTGAAGCCCGTTGAAACAGAACTTGGAATAGCATGGAGCTATAAAAGATCAAGCAAAGCATTCCCAAACGTGCGAACCTCTGGAATGATATCCAGCAGGGGAGGTAGCACTTGTATAGCATTTTCTCCATTTCCTCGAATGCGAAAACACAGGAAAACTGAGCTCTAAACCCTAATCCCTAACTCTCTTCTTCAACAACCAGGCCCCAACAAGTTCAAACTTTTTAAGATAGAGCTAATATATAAGGCCAAAAAGTTTAAAGTTCCCCCGTTCACTATCTAAGCTAAATACTGTGGTTTTGGGTTTCGGGTTGAGTTGTCAGGGTTTGTTGCTTTGACGGTCCGAATCCCGCAAGAACAAGCAGGCACTATTCATATCATCATAAACCCTAGGCCCTAAACCCAAAACCGAAGTATCATGGCCGCCAACAAACTTCACACATCCACGAAGGAGTGGTGGGCTCCAGGGCTTTTAGGGGCTTCAGCCTTCGGCGTGGAGGGGTTGCGGTTCAACTAATCGGCGGCGGGGGTGACGAGATATGCCCTTCTTGGATCCTAAGGGGCTATGTACCCATATCGTACACACTTCTTGGCCCTAACCGGGCTCCCATGTAGAACTTTTAGGGCAGGGACCCTTACCGACTGCAACTGCTCAGGGGTTTCCTGGCATAGGTCAGCAATCCTTGCGGTTTAGCATGGTTTCAGGCTCACGGTTCTGGGGCCTAGGGTCCTGTGCTTAAGGTTTAGGGCTAAGGCGAATTTGGGTTCGATAAGGCTTAGTTCGGATCCAGAATACGTTGGTTACCAATTTCCGATAGGTCAGGGTGCCTAAAAGGTCTAGGTTTCCGAGTTTATTAGCAAAGACAAGCTCAGGCATTCAGTTTGTTACTATTGCAGCTACTATCCCTAAATCCTATGCCCTAAGCTCCAATGATGAAAGGTAGGTATTACCGCGTTTGGGCCCCTCGCCCCTAAGCCCTAAACCCTAAACCCTATTCCCTAAACCCTAAGCCCTAAACCCTAAACGCTAAAGCTTCGGTGGCAGCATGAAAGATCATAATGAGGCTCGGGCCTAGGAGCAGTGCGTTATCGTCACTTTCACTTTTCTATGTGGATGGTTGTCAAAAATATGGTCCCTTTTTGGGTACCCTAAATAATAGGTGCCGTATTATAATGGGGACCCAAAAAGGGACCATAATTTTGACAACCACCTATATTAGGTTTTAAAGAGCTCTCATCGGATTTATGTATTCTGTAGAAGCTGTTCGTGGTGGACCGTAGGGTTTTATGTTTTTGGAAACCGTATAGTTTAAAGATTTTTTAAAGGTTGGGTGAATGCACACTCCTAGGACAGTCTGAGTTCATGGATTTGTAGATGTGCGTATGTGTACAGCTGATCTCACAGCTATATCTCCTACATAAGTGTCATCAAACAATGCAAGACAAATCTACAACACAACTTCTTCGTTCATCAGAACCCTACAGCGAGAGAGATTCGATGTGGGCCTGAAACCCAAACCACAAAGCCCCCGAATGCTAAATGCAATTCAGGCGCTGAAGACCACCAGGTTGTGTTGGAGCAGGTCGTGCTCTGACCAAATATTGCCACCTCGCGTTTGCAAGCTTCGGTTGTGGATTTAGGCTTTGCGGGTCAAGGTTTAGATGCCACCTCGGGCTTCGGGTGTAGCGTATCGGCTTTCGGGCATCCAGAGACAAAAAAGTATAAACTTGTATTTCATAATGGTTCTCCTTTGAGACAAAAAGTATTAAAGTATGGTACTCCAAAGGGCGTTAAAAGAACCCTGATGGGTTTTCGGAACTGCGGGTCCCGGTTTAGGGGTCCTTTTGATCAGGATGCGACGATCTAGGGCCGACAGAAGAGCCCCCTAAATCCGCTAGACCTTAGACGTCCAATGAACCCCACCCTACCTTTTCCTGAAACTCCTTCCTATAAACGCTAAACCCTAAACCCTAAATCCTAAACCCTAAACCCTAAATCCTGAACCCCTAAGCCGATGTAAGAAGCGGACTTTGGGAGCTTTGCTGCAGAACTTTGAGCTCAGCTTCTGCTGCCTCCCAAGCCGGTCTCGAGCTTTGGGGCTTTGGGGCTTAATTAGTGCTTACTAGGACCGCCAAATACCTTTGAAACGGATGCTTAGGGCTTAGGGCTTAAATGTTCGATGACGATTTTTAATATTTCATATCTAGACAGACTGTTTATACTACCTCCGTGGCCGTCGTTCCCGGGTCGCCAAGTCAGTTTACAATGGTGACCTTTAAACATGTGGACAAATTTAAACAGAGCTTTAGCACTACCTCCGTGGCTGTGGGGGTCTGGCCGCACTCAACTTAATTCAACTTAATTGTTATGTAAAAATTTCACCGTTGTGTCTACCAGGACCTCCAAATTCCATTGAAAAGAAGGTTAACTAATGTTGAGGGTGTTGTGTTCTTAGGGTTTATGGGATTTGGGGTGTCGGGTTTTACGCTTGAGTTTTGTGTTCGGATGCTGTGGATTTTTGCTAGGACATAAAACTATTATCCGTCAACGGTTTCTTGAAGGGTGGATTGAAGTCCTCCATACAGCTTGGGGCTGGGAGTGTTGTAGGTGTTCTTCGAAAACATCGGGTTTTTGGCTTGAAGTTTCGATACACTTTCAGGGCCAGGGTATTTGGTTCACGGCTCGGGGCTTTGCTGGTTACAGGCTCAGGTGTTAGAGTGTTCAATGGACTGAATACTATGGAGCCTCAGTCGCACATACCAGGATCCTTTCTACAAGGACCACTACAAGAGACACAATCTAAGGATATCTAAAGCTTCAACCCAATACAAAAAATAAAACAAAGCGACCTCTAAAGACGCTAATAAACCCTAAACTAGGCCCTAAACGGCCCAACACCCCAACCCCCAGCAAGCTTCTATTTAAGCTCTAACTAGCCAACCCCCTAGGCCCCCAAGTCAAATCCTCGAGCCGAAGTCACAGACCTGAACGCTGCAAGGGTTGAATATGACTTCATGCACGGTGTGTTACGGCTTTATTCCTGGCGTACTGCAGTATGTCTGCTGGAACTTCGCTCTCCTTGACAATGTTGTATGCCAGCTTCGCCGCCTCCAGTGACTGCACCGTCGGCAGCTGTGCGACGGAGCTTACTCAGAGCGGCGGAAAGCTTCCTGCTGCAAGCGACAAGGAGGCGGCGGTTTGCCGGCTTCTACCCACCGTGCCATGTTGGCCGTATGATGCTCTGTCATCAGGTGACCAGCTGTTGCAAATTTCCCGCATAGGCAACAATCCCAAAGGGTCCAAGTAATAGTATAGTATATACTTTGGGGGCCCAAATACCTACTAAGTACCTACTATAATGGTACGTGGACCCTTTGGGAATAGTTGGTGTCCCCAGATCGAGAGG
Source organism: Symbiodinium sp. clade A Y106 (assembly GCA_003297005.1). Lineage (NCBI taxonomy): Eukaryota > Dinophyceae > Suessiales > Symbiodiniaceae > Symbiodinium > Symbiodinium sp. clade A. The sequence goes on from BGNK01001995.1 coordinate 45,317, forward strand.
GGATGACTTGCCACGAATCCACCCTCGGATCCGCATCGTTCCGTGGATAAGCCTGGCGATGGGCCAGTGCAACGCCATAGGGTGTGAGCCCCAAACTCGCTGATATGTTGCTACCACACGGGCTTCTTGGACACCCTCGCAATGCTGGGAACACAGAGACTCCAATATCCCTTGCTTAAGGAATATATTACCTTGCTGAATATAAAAAAGGGATCCTACTATAATTTCAGAAAGGACTGTTGTGAGGTGTAACTTTTCAGGTATTCAGGCGTCGGATGCTTGAGCTGTAGCGAATACAAGGGTTGTTTCGAAACATGGGGGTTGTTTCGAAACATAAATTTAGGGTATATTTCCTATTTAAGGGATATTGGAGCCCAGCTGCCAAGCTGTAGGATGCTGCTTCAGACGCCAAGCCTGAGGTGGCACCACTCCACCAAGCCGCGATTCACCAGAACCCAAAACCCCAAACCCTAAAACCTGAAACCCAAACCATAACACCTGAACCCTCAACTCTGAACCCCAAGTTCCAAACCCCCAAAGCCCCCGAAACCGAAGGCTCTGAGCCCTGACAGCTCCTAAATCGATGACTAACTAGGTTCTTAGGGTTTAGGGTTCAGGGGTTTAGGGCTTTAAGGGGTTCTATAAGGGTTCCCCAATCGCCCCTTAGTAGTAAGGATGCCCTTTCTCCTCCTATTTGGGTTTAATAGGGGAACCCAAGAAGAAACAGTGCTCAACGGCACTGCCGGGGAAGCTAGCTCATACTCCGGTGCCCAAAACCGGAATCCCAAACTAACAGAGGGGCCTTTTGTAGGTCCCCAACATCTAATCGCCTATCACCCCGCCTGTTTTGCAGGGCTTCCAGGTCTTAAAATCCATACTCTGAGTGGTTTTGGGACCTTGAAACCCTACTGTCTGCGTACTTGGACCTCTGGGCAAATTTCGGGATATGGGCGTTTCCAAAAGTAGGAGACTCTCTCATATAGTACCCTGTAGGATCCTTATTAAACCCCCCCCCCCAACAAAAAAAAAATCGGAAACTCCCATATACCTCTTCCGACCCCTTCAATTTTTTAAAAGGAAAATTATTGCCTAGCCCAGAGGGTCCATATACCCTAACTATGGAATTAGGCCCCGAAAACACCATCCCTATTTTGGTTTTGGGGACCTAATTTCATAATGGTAGTGTATGTGGGACCCTCTGGGTAGATAGCTTGAAAAGGAAGCCCAGCTCACATGCCCCGATACCAATGTCGCTTCAAGCAGGCAACCTTACGTTTTAAGGGATACTGGCTTGGGGGTTTAAGGGTTTAGGGTTTAGGGCTTCAGCGTTCAAGGATTTAGGGTTTGGGCCCTTCAGGTCTTAAAGGAAAAAAGGCGCATGGAATGCCCCCTAAACCCCTAAACCCCAGACTTGACCCTGCCCAAATCTGCCTTGCCGTTATAAAGCTGGTAGTGGCTGCAGGCTTTCAAGTTCACCGCAATGATGGAGTTTGGGTTCTGCGTGATATAAGTCCTCAGCTCAAACGGGGTTCTTGGGGAATCATGGGAATTAGTAAGTAAGGAGAAGATCTTGATAAGGATTATACATATACTTATTAAATTATTGACGATTGTGGCGGTGGCGCGGTCGTACGAAAATACGCTCTTATTAACTGCAGTTACAAAGTCCCATGATCCTTCAAGTACAGTTGAAGTTCTTGTTAAGGGCTCCTTTAATGGTTCTTCGTAGGCCTCTAAGTTACCATATACATAGGAACCAACTGCAATGCCGAAGCAGCTGCTATACATGCGCATGGACTCTTGCGGTGAAGGAGTTTGCGGTGTAGGCAGTGTAGGGGCCTTGACAGATAGAACAGGGCTCTGGGTACGTTGTACTATAACTACAATACAGAGCCCCCAGGGATAACATCACTAATTATTCAAGCTGCTATAACAGGCAAGTAAGTTGCACCTCCATAACAGCACATGTCCTCATTCTTGTCAGGCAAACCTTCGAGCTATGTCAAGATTGCTCGTATCCAGCATACCCGAAAGCTTCCGAGCCACTGCAGGATTTCCAGCGCGACATCATAATAGTCCTGGGCTGCTGAGTCTCATGAGGGCTCAAGGGATATAATTTCGGACGAGCTAGACTAATTACGATGGAACTCTCAGCCCCTAAACCCTAACAAAGCTGATCCTGCCCCGCCTGGGGCAACAAAGATGGCACTCTTTGTGCTCGCTTGAGCTTGAGGTCCGCTGCGGAGTCGATCGCCTGACGAGAGAGGTCTGTTGACACTCCCTCTTTTCTTCAAAGATTTGAAGATGAGAAAGCGAGCTCATCTTATATCCGGATGGCTCGCCTGAGAAGGCGACAGAAACCTGTACATGANAACAGTATCAAGGCTCATGCAAGCCAAACCATGTCAATTCATGCAAGCAAACAGCATGCATGCCGATCATGCCAAGCATGCATGGTGGGATTGGGGTTCAGGGTTTAGGGTTTAGGGTTAACAAAGCTGATCCTGCCCCGCCTGGGGCAACAAAGATGGCACTCTTTGTGCTCGCTTGAGCTTGAGGTCCGCTGCGGAGTCGATTGCCTGACGAGAGAGGNGGCACTCTTTGTGCTCGCTTGAGCTTGAGGTCCGCTGCGGAGTCGATTGCCTGACGAGAGAGGTCTGTTGACACTCCCTCTTTTCTTCAAAGATTTGAAGATGAGAAAGCGAGCTCATCATATATCCGGATGGCTCGCCTGAGAAGGCGACAGAAACCTGTACATGACTACTTCATCTTACGTTCAATGGTTGAGCTTCCGGGAATGTACGTCTTCTGGTCCTTACCGAAACCGATGTANACTTCATCTTACGTTCAATGGTTGAGCTTCCGGGAATGTACGTCTTCTGGTCCTTACCGAAACCGATGTACTGCAGGTACTGCTTAAAGTCTGCAACCTTCAGGCTCGAAGTCTTGTGGTTGAGGATGTAGTCGCCAAGGTAGGTGTTGATCTCCTTGTCGGTCTGCGCGAGAGTCACCAGCTCAGCGTAGGAAAGATGCAGTTTAGNTGAGGATGTAGTCGCCAAGGTAGGTGTTGATCTCCTTGTCGGTCTGCGCGAGAGTCACCAGCTCAGCGTAGGAAAGATGCAGTTTAGCCACCTTCGGCAGCTGGCAAAGAGTTTTACCCCACTGTTCCACAGAAGTGATCCCCTTGGGCAAGGCAGTGGGCTCTGACGTAGTCGTGTAGCCACCGCCGCTGCTGGAGGGCNGTTTAGCCACCTTCGGCAGCTGGCAAAGAGTTTTACCCCACTGTTCCACAGAAGTGATCCCCTTGGGCAAGGCAGTGGGCTCTGACGTAGTCGTGTAGCCACCGCCGCTGCTGGAGGGCCTCATCGGTGGCTGCACTGCCGCGTTTGTGGAAACTGGCATCGGCTGAGGTGGAGAGTCGGACGCGCCAGAGATCATCTCCCAGGCATCCTCGCGGAGACGCTTAGAAGCATCCGTCATGGATCCGGGCATGGGTCCGGCTGATGCTGAAACAGCAAAAGCGCCGGTGTTGGCATGGATCACTTGCATGATCTCTTCCATGCGGTTCTCATCTCGAGCCTTTTGGATCAAGGCCTGCATCTGCTCAGCGAGGTTCTGGGACTTCGTGTTTCTGGCCATTCGGAGTACGAAAAACAACTACGAAAACAGACTCGCCAGGGAACCGGACTCTCTAAGCTGCGGACTGAAGAGCAAACGTGTCTCACGAACGCTCTGAGCGAAAGTGTTATGCACATGCGCGGAGCCTCCTGTCACAACAGGTGGCGTGGCAAACATTAACCTCCTAAACCCCGTTCGGGGACCTAAACCAAAAATCCAAACCTAATTCGAGGGAATCACGGGGAGCTACGACAAAAATCCAGACCTAATTCGAGTGACTCACCTCCTATACACGCTTGCACACAGCGATGCCCTCAAGCTAATGTCACGGGATAGGCATCTGCTTGGTTGGTCTCAAAGAGGCGGTGTCCTTCACTTGCTGCCACAAACGCTGGCGTGCCTCTCGGACTCTTTTCTTCTGGGCAAGGACGGAAGCCTCAGAGGATAACTGATAGCAGCCGCCACTCAGGGCTGCTCTGATGAGATCTGCAGGATCAGATTGATCCTTCGTGAGTGCATCTGCAAGCATCAACTCAGTAGGACACCATCTCACACTCATTCTCGTCCGCTCGACACATTGTTTAATAATTGCAAGGTCTATGGCTACCCTCTTGTCGTCTACCTTAGATGGTGATGATGGTGAATGCACTGCATCGTACAAGCTTTTACAGTCCGTGATGCCGATGATGGGCACTTTTCCCAGCATGGATGCCGACTCACGAAGGTCAATTGCGCCATGCACGGCTTCGTAGGTCATCAGGCTGACCCATTCTGCCAGCCCACTGGCAGATGCAAAGGCCTGCGCCTCTCCGGCTAGTGTAGATGCTACAACCCTTGCCATTTTGTAGGACTTCCAACAAAACGGCGACCAATTTGACTCTTGATCCTGATCCAGCCGGCGATGCACGAAAGCAAGGAGATATCCGGCTTGTGTGCCGTTAGCACCTGCGTTGGCAAAACCTGCGTCACTATGGAAGGCAATGGCTAACTGATCTAGGGCGATGTCACGGACCGTGATGCTTACCTCCGCGTGCTGCTTGGCACGCTGCACGAGTTGGTTTGCGGCTAGAAGATCCTTGACGCGTGGTTCGGGAAATGATTGCTGTGAGAAAGATGTCTGAACAGCCAAATCGGGACGCGACTGTCCGCTCAACCAATTTGCGGCGCCATTGACGGCACGGAGAGCCGCGACCTCCTTGGGCGTCGCTGGAGCCTCTCGGTCCTTCCGTCGCTCCTTGGTGAGAGCGATCGGTCGCAAGTGTCTAGCATATTCTTTCTGCTGGAAGGTGATCTCAAACGTGGCTTGGTCTTGAGAGTACACCACACCGCAGAACTCCCCATTGCCAACACGCCACTTGCGATACGGGAAACGAGCCTTCAGTTTTTCTATCGCTCTTTGATACTCTGGACCCTCTCCGCCAGTCATGGTGTCATCTACGTGTGCCCCTAACGCTCCTGCTAGAGACCCTGATGTGGAGCGAAAGAAATACAAGCAACTGTCAAAAGATGAGCGCTGAAAGCCCACCGCCCGGGCCTCGGCATCGAAAGCTCGATACCATTCTTGGGGCGCGTTGTTTGCGCCGTACATATTGCCTGTTACCTCCAGCACATCCTCTGGGTCTAAGCCAGGGATTCCCCCTTCGGGTTGTTCAGCGTAGAGGGGCCTGTAGCGTTCCGGGAGAGGACCTGCTTCTAGAAACGCCCCCTTGATATCCCCTAAATTCATAACCCAATGATTGGAAACCAGGAGCTGTAAAAGCAACGCCCTGCCGAGTCCGCTGAGCGTTGGACTATGGCAGTCTCCAGAAGCGATCTTCTGATGAAAGTCTGGGTCAAGATGCCCCTGTAGGCAGAGTCGGGCTTTCACCCTCTCACCGTCTTCGTCCACCTTATTCGTGATGACGAACCTGGAACCCATGAACCTGTTTGGGAATCTACGCCGAATCTCTCTCGCCTTGGCGCCCTTCCAGACTCTCATCGCCGTTTTTCCTTGAATCGTCTCCCATTCGAGGCTTTTCGCAGCATCTACTTTCGATTGGAGCTCTTGTGGATTGCCAGACGACGGGATTTCTTTCTGCATACGCTTCTGCATGAAGGCTGCTAAGAGACACTCGACGGAGCTACTGTGCAAATGGCCTAAATCACCGCCTTCCACATACAGATCTTCATCGATACTGTGGTGTCGAGGCCTGGAGGCTACAGGGACTTCACCTGGCTNTGCTAAGAGACACTCGACGGAGCTACTGTGCAAATGGCCTAAATCACCGCCTTCCACATACAGATCTTCATCGATACTGTGGTGTCGAGGCCTGGAGGCTACAGGGACTTCACCTGGCTCACGACTAGCTTCACGCTTGGTGCTTTCACCTCTAGGGCTACGTTCGTTAGGGCCTGTACTGGCCTCCGGCACGCTTCCACTGGACCGCGACGGCTCAGAGGACACACCCGAGGGAGGCAACTCTTGAAGTAAACGAGGCACAACTTCCTGCATCATCTCTAAGAAATCTTCGNCTGTACTGGCCTCCGGCACGCTTCCACTGGACCGCGACGGCTCAGAGGACACACCCGAGGGAGGCAACTCTTGAAGTAAACGAGGCACAACTTCCTGCATCATCTCTAAGAAATCTTCGGGATGTTCTTCGACTGGACGTCTGTGAACCGGATGCGGCTTACTCTTGTGAGGAACCCTCCTAACCGGACCATACCCTTCCAAGGCCGTATCTTCAGGATTAGGGTCACTAGGATAAGGTCCTACTGGGAGTTGCTGCGATTCTGCTCGCGCCTCGGGACGAAGGGCAGGAATCTGTGCTTCGTGACGACCCTCAAAGAGTTGTCCCGCACTCATTGCATGCCCTGTATCCGTAGCTGCCGGATTACTATCAGACTCGATGGGGTTTGGGGCCTCGGGCTGCCCGACCAAATCGATGAACTGACTGCGAGGAAACTGCCCTTTTTCGAGAAGCACCCGTATGCCTAGGAGCTCGTTGTCAGGAAAGGCAGCTACGGTGGATTCTTCGTCAGTTGCCGGGCGCAACTGCTCGGGAGAACAGCGCATGATCGAGCGCTTGTGTGCGACCACAAGGTTGCGTCCTACACGTCCTAAAACCATAGCGGCGCCATACCATCTCCCTCCCTCTATTCTAGTGCCGTCTACGGACTTCTGGGTACGCCAGTAGTAAACCCAGTCGCCGGATTGAAACTCGCGGTGTACGCGTGGGCGTGCACGCAACGCTGCTCGCAGAGCACGGTCATCCTGGCACTCTAAGACGGCACGGCGGGCAGTTTGACGCACAACATGGGCCTGCCGACACGACGGATCGGCCGTAACAGCGTCAGAAGCTGCAAGATCAGGTGCATCTTGGAGGAGATCTGTGGGTACTCGCGGATTGCGGCCGAAAACGTATTGATATGGACTGGCGCCCGCTTCGGTCAAAAGACTGTTCTTTGCTGACTGCGCTTGCACGATGCATGTCATGTATTCTTCTTCCGAAGTTGGGCGCACGTCGTCAAGGACACGTTGCAGGATGTTTTGGAACCAGCCTCCATGTCTTTCAACCTTCCCTAGCTGCCAGTGCGAGCCAGTTGCTGTCTGTTCAACCGTTATGCCCTGATTGTTGCAGAACTCTCCAAGGACTTCGCCTAGATTAGGCCTAGCTGGATCCAAAACCAACACCTTCGGTGGACCTGCCCACGCGACCCAACGATCGCGAACGACGGAGCGGATGAGTTCACCAGTCTCACGCTTGAAAAGAGGAACCANGGGATGAGGCGTAGTCTACTATGTTCACGCACGGCACCTTCTGACCTGTTTGCCAGCTGGGTAGATGTTTAATGTCGAGGCCTATCCTATCATTAAACTCCTGAACTCGGTGGCTATTGGCGGGTAGGGGTGCTGCGGGACGCTGGTGATTGGCACACACAGAACACTGCAAAAGTGACGCTCGCTGCACTGCCAGGCTTGAGGCTCCACTGTGCTTTAAAATCCTGTTAAGCTCACGGCTTGAAGGATGTCCTAGATTAGCATGCAACCTTTTAAGGGCCTGGTCTACCTTGTGCACTTGTTCTGGCGAGGGTTCTTGCNAGGCTCCACTGTGCTTTAAAATCCTGTTAAGCTCACGGCTTGAAGGATGTCCTAGATTAGCATGCAACCTTTTAAGGGCCTGGTCTACCTTGTGCACTTGTTCTGGCGAGGGTTCTTGCTGGGCCGGTGCAGGTGCGTGCTCGTCCTCGCCAGCCAAGCACTCACAACCAAGGGCTACCCAGTCGATGTCTGATTTGACTGGTCTGGTGTCAGGGCCTAAATGCGTCCAGACGGCTTCTACGAATGCCGGGGGGAATTTGTTAGCCGAAGCTCTTAGGGAATCACTACCCACTACAACCTGATGAGTAGGACAACCTGGACAGCTTCGCACTAGCTCGCCCACAGACGGGTGAGACGAGATGATCCCGGCGGCCTTCTGTACTGGAAGCCTACTTTTAGGACAACACATACCGTATGCACACATGTCTATCCTATGCAACCCAAAACGACGCTTAAGGGACTGCACTTCAGGGAGTTTCCACACCGGAGAACTCAACTCATGCTCGAAGAGGAATTGGCCTCCGCGCTTGAGCTGCCTATGGATTTCTTGCACACAGAACCTCACCTGCTGTCGAGCTGTTCTGACGAGACGCGCCCGCTCAACGGGGGTTGGCAGACACCTGTTCGACCGCACACACGGAGGACAAGCCAACAGAAGCTCCGGACATGCTGCATCCAGCAGCTCGCTCACATCACGCTGTGTCTGCTCATCTAGAAGGTCACACCCTTGCTCGACACTAAAAGACANGACATGCTGCATCCAGCAGCTCGCTCACATCACGCTGTGTCTGCTCATCTAGAAGGTCACACCCTTGCTCGACACTAAAAGACAGCCCTGTACCCCCTTGTGCCCTGGCCTTCTCTGCAAAGCACGGCGAACAGAACAGCTCTGCCACAGCTGTCTGAGAATCGTTGCGACACTCCTGCTGTTTCACCTGGGCCAGAAGACATCNTGCCACAGCTGTCTGAGAATCGTTGCGACACTCCTGCTGTTTCACCTGGGCCAGAAGACATCTGCACTCTTTTTGCTTTAAGGTGATTTTTGTCTTGTGTTTCTTCTTCGGGACTGGTGCTTCTGCAGTCTCTTGCGGGTGAGTGGCGCCTGCGAGGTCATCTGCTACAGTGGCACCTGCGAGGTCATCTGCTACACGTCTAGGCTCAGCTACATCTACAGACTCCTTTACAAGGTCGGGCTCATCAGGAACACTACCCTGGACAGGCTTCCTCCTAGTAGGGTGTTCGGGACTACCTAGGGTACCCTGAGTTCCTACGTGCGGGGCATGCTNGCTCATCAGGAACACTACCCTGGACAGGCTTCCTCCTAGTAGGGTGTTCGGGACTACCTAGGGTACCCTGAGTTCCTACGTGCGGGGCATGCTGTTGCGGGTGAGTCCTGGCCTCACGCGCTTGCTGCGAGTCTGTTGGAAAGTCCAGCACGTTGATCAGTAGCTGACCTGCCGGATTGGTGTGCATAGGGACCGCTTGGGTTTGATCTAGGANCTTGCTGCGAGTCTGTTGGAAAGTCCAGCACGTTGATCAGTAGCTGACCTGCCGGATTGGTGTGCATAGGGACCGCTTGGGTTTGATCTAGGAACCGCATGGTCTTGTCGCGAAAGTTCAGAACCACGTTCAGGCGCTCCAACGTTGGGCGACCTAGGAGGAGAGGAGCCTTCCCTTCGATGATCGCTGCATCAATCAAGCCAAGCTTCTGGGAGATCCCGACTGGAATTCTGACAGCCTGGGCCGATGTCTCGGTGGCCCCGTTGCCGAATCGAAAGACACTCGTGGTGTCGTAGACTTCGGGCTTCTTGTCCACTCGACTGCTAAGCATCGTGCTCAGGGCCGACAACGTTTCTCTGCCGATCAAGGTTCGGCCACAACCCGAGTCTACTACTCCAAAGCCGGGGCTCGAGACAAGGCCCGCGCCAAGGTTCTCCGCGTAGTGCTGGGGTGCGCTCGGGTCGTCGACGTTCATCACCTCCGCGGCGCCCACGAAGGCAAACTCGGGCTCTGCAAGGTGGGCCTCGTGAGTTGACGAGGTCACCGCCGATGTCGTCGACGAGGTTGCGTGGCCCTCCCGCGACCCGATGTTAGCCTTGCACTCCCTGGCCCAATGGCCAAAACGATGGCAACGGTTGCATCGAGTCCTCTTTTTGAGCTCCTCGATCTCTACCCGGAAGCTTCTCTTGGCCTGCTCGGCGCTCTTGCCGAAGCCGCGCTTCTGCTGCAACTTGCTGATCTCTTTGCGTCGCTCCTTCCACGTGACAGCCAAAGCCTCAGCTGCCTCTTCCTCCTGGAACACCTCGGCGTCTTCCTTGGCCTCGTTGAAGCCGTGGTCCGCAAGGAACGCCTCAACGTCCTCGAAGTCGTCTGTCTCCTCGACGGTGTCCTCGGGGCCAACAACCAGGTCAGAGTCGACGAGGTAGGTGTTCACCGGCCGGCGGGTTCTGCTCGCGCTGGCCTTGTACTGGGGAAAGCACGACCGCAAGGCTGCCGTCACGACCTCGATCTCCAGCTTGCCTTGTGTCTTGGCCTTCACGATGGCCTTCTGTTCCTCTGAAAGCCCTGCGCAATTCAGAGTAATCCATCCCTGAGCCGGAGATGGAAACTCCACCTTGGCTTTCCTGACGCACTTCTGGAAGACTTCGTGCACTCGAGACGACCACTGTTGCATGGTCTCTCCGTCTTTGGCACACAGAGCGAAAACCTCGCCCAGTGCCTCGCCCATCTGGTCTTCCGACTCCTTCTCTGGGAAACGGGCCGTCAACAGACTCCACAAAGTAGCTGCTCCGTCTTCTTTGACCAGGTCTGTCAACGTCAGGTGTTCCACCGCTTCTAAGGCGCGCCCGTCCANTTCCGACTCCTTCTCTGGGAAACGGGCCGTCAACAGACTCCACAAAGTAGCTGCTCCGTCTTCTTTGACCAGGTCTGTCAACGTCAGGTGTTCCACCGCTTCTAAGGCGCGCCCGTCCAACAGAGTGTAGATCCATGGGCCTTTCTGCTTCTCTGCTAAATCTTTCATGGTAACCATCTTGGCCTCGGCCCAGTTTCTGAACTTTCTGAGCTGCTTGCCTGCATCATCGGCGTCGTCGCCACTGAAACGCTTGAGTCCCCTCTCATCTGAGGAAGCCATGGCTAGAAGCTACGTCCTACGCCTACCTAGGCGAGTGCTTCTGGAGCCCTCCCACTTGGGAGAAGCCCCGCTACCAGTAACAAAGCTGATCCTGCCCCGNTCATCTGAGGAAGCCATGGCTAGAAGCTACGTCCTACGCCTACCTAGGCGAGTGCTTCTGGAGCCCTCCCACTTGGGAGAAGCCCCGCTACCAGTAACAAAGCTGATCCTGCCCCGCCTGGGGCAACAAAGATGGCACTCTTTGTGCTCGCTTGAGCTTGAGGTCCGCTGCGGAGTCGATTGCCTGACGAGAGAGGTCTGTTGACAGGGTTTAGGGTTNAGCTGATCCTGCCCCGCCTGGGGCAACAAAGATGGCACTCTTTGTGCTCGCTTGAGCTTGAGGTCCGCTGCGGAGTCGATTGCCTGACGAGAGAGGTCTGTTGACAGGGTTTAGGGTTTTAGTTGAGGGTTGAGGCTTTCGCCCACATGACATGGCAGTGGGATTCTCAACATCAGTGGGACGGTGAGTTGCTGACAGTGGCAAGGCAGCGCTATATCTGGCTTCTGTCTCGGGCTGCTACGGGCGGCTGAAGGACGGGGGCAGCTGGCGTTTCTGAGTTCTGTGCGTGCAGACAGGGTAGTTGTGTTTCATTTTTGCCCTCAGAAGGAAAGCCTCAACCCAAAACCCTTAGCCATAAATTATTCGCAATGCTCATCATCGTCGTCGTCATCGTCATCATCATCATCATCATCGTCATCATCATCATCATCATCATCATCGCGACCGCTATTTCTAGTATGACTGTTGTGTTGCAAACCAGCCTTCCGACCAACCCCTAAACCCTCACCTCTAAACCCTAAACCCCTAAGGCCCTAAACCCTAACCCCTATAAACCTTAAATCCTAAACCCTAAACCCTAAAGGTCCTAAGCCCTAAACCCATCCCTCTGAGGATGGTGGTCGGAGTGGGCACGAAACCCTGACCGTGGGCGAGAAGCTTTCCAAGCCCGCGCAGGCTCCAGCCGCAGACTCTGGGTGTTTGGGGTTTAGGTGTTTAGGTGTTTAGGGTTTAGGTGTTTAGGGTTTTGGGTTTAGATGTTTAGGGTTTAGGTGTTTAGGGTTTAGGTGTTTAGGGTTTAGGGTTTAGGTGTGTAGGTGTTTAGGGTTTAGGTGTTTAGGGTTCAGGGTTTAGGTGTTTAGAGTTTAGGTGTTTAGGGTTTAGGGCTTAGGTGTTTAGGGTTTAGGGTTTAGGTGTTCAGGGTTCAGTTGTTTAGGGTTTAGGGTTTAGGTGTTTAGGGTTCAGGGTTTAGGTGTGTAGGGTTTAGGTGTTTAGGGTTTAGGGTTTAGGGTAGTTCTTTGCAAGTTTCCTATAATTAAGGGTTGTAGAAGACGCTTCTATGAAGGTCTCTCTAGGGTGTAGGACTCTAGAGTGCTTAGGTTCTGTAGGGTTTTTGGTGAAGTTGAGCAGGGGCTGCCAGGAGGCTATCGGGCGACCAACTTTTCCGATTCCGCTGCCGCAAGCTTGCAATGAGGAATCTGCGCACTCTGGTGCGGAGGAAAGGCATAGAAGCAGAAAGCGATGTCCTAAACCCTCAACAATCAACAATCCCTAGGCCGCAAGGTTTAGGTTTTGGGGTTTACACACCTTTAGCTGTGAAGGTTTCGGGTTAGAGGTCGGGGGTCTAGGGGTCGAGGGTTGACACCCAAACAACGACTAAACCCCTGGACAGGTAGTTTTGAGCCGAATCAATAACTACCAGTACTATTCCTTGGGTTCCAGATTTTGTTGATATTAGAATACAGTAGAAACCAGAAAGTTGGAACATAATTGCCCTCATACCCTTAAGGTAAAGTATAGGGAATCCCAGCATGAATCATCTTAAATCCATGTTCCAACTTTCTGGGGTTCACTATAGACCGCAAACTGACTGCAAGCGAGCTAGAGCCTCAGATAGTCCTTCAAGCAAGACGCCTAATTTAATACTTCTGCCCCGCGCAGTTTAGACCCTTACCTCCTAAACGAAAGCACTGGGAGGCATGGGCCTGGACCCCAAATTCCAAAGCTCTGCACCTTCATCCCCGAACCTTGAAGCCTAAATTCCACTAATGTAGGAACCTGATTAAGAAACCCTGGGCCTATAAGGGCCTATAACCCCCAAAATAGTAGGATTCATATAAGGAACCCTAATAAAGGCCCAAGGTTTCTTAATCAGGTTCCTGCATTAAAACCAAGCAAAGCTCCTCTTGCACCCATGTTTGCCCTGATCCCTAAAGACAAAGCGCCCTAAGCCTTAGGGTACAGGGTTTAGGCTCGGTTTAGGGCCTGAGCCCGAAACCACGAATCCTACATCCGAATCCCTCCACCCCACACCCGAAGCCCAAAACCCCTAAATCCGAAAGCCTCAACCCATATAGAACCCTCGCATTCTAGAGCTCTTGTAGTAACCTTGCAAGAGCCCTCAAGAATAAAACCTACACTGCAGGTCTGCCTCAACTTCCTCCAGAGCTTTCGCGCGCCCTCGGCTCCTGGCGAGGTCGATGCAGTTTTGCAGATGTTCCTCGGCCCTGAGAGGTCCCCAGGTTATCCTTACCTAAACCCTAAACCTTAAGCCCTAAGGCCTATCAACTTAAACCCTGAACCCAAAGCCCCAACTCAGATACTTTTTCTTCAAAGAACAGAAGCACTTCGATTCAGATCTTCAGGCCCTTCCTCCTCGGAGATTTGGCTGGCTTCAGCCGCTGCCTGGAGAGCCCCCTGCAGGAGGCGCGAGGGTTTAGGATTTAGGGTTTGGGGTTTCGGGTTTTAGGAGGCCCAGTTTGGGTGTTATCTTGTGTGTTCGTTGTTTGTTGCAGGTTCAGGGGTTTAGGGTTTCTTCGGGTTTGTGGGTTTGGTGTTTATTGGGGTTTGGGGTTTGGGGGTTTAGGATCAGGGGTCCAGGGATAGGTAATTAGGGTTTGGGATTACTAGTGACTAGTGGCTCAGGGTTAGCGGCTTAGTGGATGGGGTTACGGTAAGTTATGGGTCTACTTTGTCATAGTTGGGTAACATTTTTCATTTTTATGGGTACTTAAACCCAATAAGGAATAAAGTCTATGGGGTCTAGCTGTGAAGCTTTCTTGGGGTTCAGTGATTCAGAGTTGTCTGGGATTCATGGTTACTTCGGTGGCTTATCGGGGTAGACGGGACTTGGGGATGTCTTCGGGCTGCTATAGTATAGAGTAAAACATGGATACCGAAATATATTCGGACTAGGAGTCTTGGGGGTTCTGTCGATCATGGGAATCGGAGCCTGGCAGAATTTAGAGGCTTGCGGATGCATGCTAGATCTCATGCGAAGGGTCTCGGTTTCACAAAAAAGCAGCTGCCACGCCACTTTCGTTTCCGTTGTCATGACCAACAATCTCAACATTTCCCCCAGTAAGGTCCATCGTCAACTCCAGCGTTAAAGGCCCTGACGCCAGCCCTCCTGACTACATTCTGAAATTCTCGTACTAGTATCCCTGTGAGTTTATGCATTTTCATACTGATACCCCTCAACCCTCTGTCACTCTCTCTCTCTCTACACATATGTATGTTCATACATATATATATATATACATACAGTTATATACACATGGGTTTTTGCCAACACCTTCTTATGCTGCCATGTATGCCGAACTTCGCCAGCAGCTTGCAATTGTTACGTTTGTTGTACGTTTGGGATCCGGTACTTCCCCCCAACCAAACCGGACACTCCGGAAGCCCCGAAGCCCGAAGTTCCAAAGCCCCAAGCCCTAAACCTCAACTCCAAAGCCTATTTTACAAATGCCCAAAAGAAAGCTGTAAACACGAAATTTTAAGCTTGCAACCTTTAAAGCCAAAATCCTTAAATTTAAAGCCCTATATAAACCTCAGTCCCAACTCTAAACCGTAAAACCCTACATCCCAAAGACTCTAAAAAACAGTAGCAGATCAGGTCGCGGCGGACCTGCACAAGGGAAAGGCACTCCCTGACATTTTGGACAAGGTCGGCGCTGAACCGAACCTTAGACCTCAAGAAAAAAATCCTCCTGGGAGGTCCTGAACCCTAAACCGTGACTTATAAACCCCAAACCCTTATAAACCCTTTGCTATAATAAACCCTAAACCCAAACTTATAAACCCCAAACCCTTATAAACCCTAAGTTTTAAACCCTAAACCCTGAATTCTAAACCCTAAACCCTAAACCCTAACTTGTAAACCCAAAACCCTAAACCCTAACTTGTAAACCATAAAACCTAAACCCTAACTTATAAATCCGAAACCCTAAACCCTAACTTACTTAACTTATAAACCCTAAAACCCTAGATTCGCAGTCCTGGGAGGTCCTCGATCGTGGCTTCGAGGCCGCGCAGGAGAAGCTTCAGCCTTTTGCCGCTGCCCGTCGCCCACTCTCCGACCTAATCCGCCTCCCGGGCCTGTTAAGGTTGACGGGTCAGGGTGTAGGGTTTAAGGTTGAGGTTCAGGTCTTAAGGTTCAGGGTTTAGGGTTTAGGGCTTAGAGCTTCGAAGGCAGATCTGCGGGTTTGGGGTTGTGCGCTTCCTGCGGGCCTCCTGTGAGTTTCTTGGGTTGATGCAGGAGTTCATGGATTACAGTGTAGGATTGGGTCTGTGGTTGAGGTTCAGACTTAGTAGGGGTCAGGGCGTGTCTGGGACTTCATATCTACAAGAAGGCTTAGGGATCGGGGCTGCGCAAGAGAATCGTGCATGGTTTCGTGCCCTGGGCCCAAAAAGCCTTACTGCCCAAGCCCTAAATAGTCAAACGATGATAGAGTTCCACTTAATATACGGGCCTTAACAGTTGGAGTAGGGCTTTGCGGGGTTCCTATGGTAGAGTAGATTATAAGGGCTATAACGAAATATGTCCGATAAATGGCACAAACGTGGACATTGAAGTTTGCAACTCAGAGCTGCGCTCTCCGAGACAGAGAACCAATGGAAATTGTTGAATGCATGCTGCAGTCTCGGTGCATCATGAAAACCGTATAAAGCGTTGTAAAGCCAATTTTGGATGTTGTGTGTAAGTGTTTGGAGCAACCCTGAACTGCCCATCTATGGCGATGGTGTATTTTTGTACTTGTTTTCATGCTTCGAACACTGCCATATCGCTGTCTGTGTATGTGCTGCGATTGTGGTACACGACTCTCAGGTGATTTGTCAGAGTGGTGCAAGGGGGAGCTCGGCAAGCCATGCACGCTTCCTGGCTGTCATTGGTTGGGGGGCTCATCACATTGCTGTAGAAGCCCAGGTCATTGCCAATGATATTCCTTGGGGGCCTCAGGATTCCTGACTAAGCCTGTCTTAAGTATTACTACCCTACGCCACTCGGAGGATCAGCGGACTCACCATCCAGGTCAGTTCAATATTGGAGTCGCAGTCTGTAAGCAGGCCTGTAAACGGACGTCTGCGGGTACATCGGGTTTGATAGGGAGAGGTGAGGCTTTCAGAGGGGCTTGGTCCTCGAAGTTAAAGCAACCGTCTTCAAGCGTCTGGTACTGGCTTTCGTTGGTTGAGGCCGCCTTCTTGGTTTTTGAGTTGTTTAAGGCCTGTCTCGACTGATTGGCAGTGCAGCTTCAGCCGTGAGATCGTGACTGTGCGCCAGCATGCAGGAGCAACATATGAAGGCGTCCGAATATTGGCAGCAGCATGCTTCCCCTTGCATAAGCCGCATATGTACCTATACATATACTCGTACATACACACATGCATACATGCTCCTCAGGCGCTGCAGATCCCTCACGTGTTTTCAGCACACTTTGATGTTTGCGAAGGCCAATCGAAGCGTCCGGACCCCGCGCGCCAGCGGACACGAAGCTCTGTCCTGCAAGGAGTGCATTGGTTGAGAGGGGAAAAAAGGCTTAGGGTGCTTTAGGGTTTGGCTTTGGAGTTCGAGGCTTAGGCTTCCCCAGAATAGAGGAAAGATGTACCGTCGCAAACCCGTCCAGAGTCTTCCAGATATTGAGTGCTTTGCCGTTCAGGCCCGAAAAATTACTAACATCCCCAATTGGGTCCTTATCATAAGGTTCCTACTATTTAGGGTACTATATTGGGTCCCCTGTTTTCGGAAACTCCCAATTCGGCGTGAACCTTCTTGACTTCTGTAGCCAAAGCCGGGAAACCCAAAACAGAGGATACTACTCTAGGGGCCTTAATAATTACCTATAATATATTGGGTGTTCCTTATTTTAAGTATAGTATAACGGGCCCCGAAACCCTATTCTAATTCGTAAGGCCCCTATATGAGGCCCAAACCCAACAAACGCTTGATTCTCAGGCCAAGAAGCCCTAACATGTGCCAAGGAAGCAGCTACAAAGGGCGGCAAAGATCCGTGCTGCAGCTCTTTTGGCTGAGCTTAGTCACGAATCGGAACAATGCTCATAACGTTGTGAAGGCTTCTACAGGTGTTTTACGAGGTTTTGCGGCTTCACGGCAAATAGCTTCAGAGATCCCTGATTGTTAGCCCTCCCTTTTGTTCAAGGGCCTTCATATTTGCATGACCTTGTTGGGGAAATGTTGTGATTACTAGTTAGTTTACAAGATGGTCCCTGTAAGGTGCCAAACTGGAGCAGTTCGCGCCTGGCCTCTTAGCCAGTTTTCGGGTTGAGGATGTAGGTGATTGGGGTTCAAATGTTTTGGGCTTGCAGGTCAAGATTAAATTAGCATGACAGACATAATTACCATGCTTGACCACATGCTCTAATAGGACTAAATTGGGGCCTGAACAATGTGAAACTCGTTCAACACAATGGTTCCAGTATCCAGCCCCTTATTCTACAGGACTCGCAGCAAGTCGCAAGACTGAGCCCTAAACCTTTAGCCTTAACCCCAAGCCCTAATCCTTAAACCCTGTAGACCCTACTTGGAGGTTCATGGATAGTTAAAAGTAGGGTTATAAGTCCCCTAATACGAGTTATAAGTATAGTTACCCCACCTAAAACCCCACTTGTAACTACCCATGAACCTCCAAGTAAACTCTTCACCGTCCCCGTAAGGTGGAGCACCTCGTATCTCCTTTCAACCTGGAGAGCTGCCGGCCGATACTTCCTTGCAGCAGAGTGCAGAGGTTTAGGGTTTGGGGTTTAGGTTTTGGAGTTTAGAGTTTGGGGTCTGGGACTTGTGGTTCCGGTTATGCGGTTTCGGGTTTATGGTCTAGGGTTTCGGATTTGTGGCTTTGGGCTTAGGGTTTACGGTTTAGGGTTTAGAGTCAGATCGTGGAGTTCCCGACACCGTCGTTTTGGGCTTGAGGGATGTGGGCTGTAGAGGTTTCTGGTTGAGGATTTCGGGCTTGGGATGGGTTGAGTGTGTAGAGGTTCAGGATTTCGGATCTGAGGGTGGCATCTTCGGACGCAACCGAAGCCTCTAAGCCGGGTGCACAAGTTGAATATCATCAGCTTCAGGACCCAAGAGCTCTGAAGGAATGGTTCCACACCCAGCCCGCAACCCTAACCCATAACCCCTGCGAGCCTTAAGAGCCCTAAAGGAATGGTTCCACCGTCACGACCTGCGTTTGGATCCCGGCCTCTGCGGGTCTACGGCCGGTAGACCTGGCGGCAAGCTGAACCCTCAACTGGGCTCTTGCTTTATCGTAATTTAAGGTTCCCCTAAGGGGTACAAGGGTGCTGTAATTACGGGTTAAGAGTTAAAGAGTTTAACTTTAGTTAACATAACTGAGGAGACTAATGGTTACATGATAGCTTAAACTATAGCTCATATTTGTGGTAACTTGATTTAAATTCCGCGGCAAGAACCCAGTAAAACCCCTCAGCCGCCAAGGTACGGGTTTAGGATGAATTGGGGTTTGGGGTTCAGTGTTCAGGATCTAACGGTTTGGGGTTCTTGGGATTTTGTGGTTTAGGGTTTAGGGTTTGTGCAGAGGGTTTTTAATTTCGGGTTGCAGTAGTGTAGGTTTTCCGCTGTCGGGTCTGCCGGGGTTTGAGATTTCGGCTTTGTGGGATTCAGAGTCGAGGTTGCTCTTTTTGGGGCCTGGTCCAGTTTGCACAAATGGGTAGTTGTCAAAATTATAGTCCCCTTTTTGGGTCCCTAATATATTACGGCACCTACTATTTAGGGTACCCCAAAAAGGGACCCTAATTTTGACAACTCTCTTTGCACAATCCCCAGTGTAGGATGGTGAACCTCAAAGCTCTGAAACTGTAATGGTTGACCCACCAAAACTCAAATCCTAAGCCCCGCAAGCCCTGCAGCATTAACGGGATCCTTTAACACTTGACACGAAGCCACGGGTTAGAATTAGTAGCAGTAACTGTCCCTTCAAGCTCGTATTGAATTATAGTACGATAGCCCAATTCCTATTCTGATTATTACCCCCCCCCACACGGTTATCTAGGCTAGAGAACCTGCGCCTCCAGGCATGGCCGACTTCCTACTTTTGTGGAGCCCCGCAGCTGCGCAAGTGGAACACAACGGCAGAGGAGGGTTCTTGGCGCTCTTTGGGTTTTAGGGTTTGGGGTCCCAGCGTGGCATATAGGGTGTCTGGGGTGTTTGGTTTAGGATTTGGCAGGGGAGGGTATCGGGTTTAGGGAGATGCCCTATGATCGTTGACCCTATCTTTACTTTTGTAGGACGTTTTTAAACAAAGCACGAAGAGCGGGCTTAGCTGTGTGGTTGGGGATTTGAAACGGGATTTGCGCCATCGTGTGTTTTTTATTAGTAGGGTTTGCCTTTTATTTCTTAACCCCAAATATCCCACCTTTTTAAGGACTTATACAAGGAAATCAAAATAGGGAACCCTAAAAAGGAAGGTTTTATAGGGTCCACGTACTGTTTGGGGGCTTCCGGGGTGTACAGGGCTGGGGACTCAGGCTGTAGTATCAGGATTCTCCTGTCTGGGCTGTGAGTTTAAGGTTCTTCTATATGCCAAAAACCCAGCTAGGCCCTAAGCTCAAGACCTAAACCCTAAAACATCCTAAGTCCTTTCAACTACTAGCAGAACCCAAGTAAACCCCCTTAATCAGAATCCTAGACCCCTTCAACTAGTAACGGAACCCACGTAAACCAACTTAATTCCCTGATTAATCAGAGGACGTCCTGGCGGCCGCACGCGAGAGCAGCGCCGCTGAGGGGCCGCTGCAAGATGGGGACCGGGAAGTTTGGGATTCAAGGTTTAGGGAGTGTTATGCAGGGGCCTTAATAATTATATATATATATATATTTCTTTTTTTTCTTTTTTTGGGGGGTTCCTGATAATAATTAAAGTTGAATTTACCCCGAAACCCTATTCTAACTATTACCGCCCCTATATTAGGGTTATGGGAGTACAGGGAGTTTGGGGTTTAGGTCCAGGTTGTGGGGTTGAGGGTTAGGTGGTTTAGGGTCTAGGCTTAAGAGTTTCATGCGAGGGCTTATGATGAAACCCTACGAAAGGTCTGCTATGGTATAGGTTAAGGAATCGACATGAACCCTGAACCCTAAATTCGAAACGAGTGTAGGTCACCAAAGCAGAATTTGTTTTAAAGCATCGTTTTTCCTTGCTGAGATCAACTTTGCTCTGAAAACCCTCAACAGTCCTTATACATCCGTTGTTAACTTTGAAGCCTTTCTGCACCACCTTGAGGTAAAGCCCCAGCAGCCCTTGACCCTTATTCCACAACCTAATTTTTGGATACAGATCGTAGAAAACAACGAATGGATGGCCTCAGGGTTGAAGCAAGCTGGAGGGCTTAAGATAAAGTCTGTTTTGACGCACACAGAAGGGCGTGAATGAGTGTCAATTTGCTTAGAACTCTGGGATGTAAGTTTGGGGTTTATGTTGCCACAGTTCATGGCCTAGGGTTTCGGTCGGAGGGTTCGGTGGAAGCTGCAAGGCATGGCGTACCTGGCGTGTCGGCATGTGCCGGCATGGGACCCAGACCCCTTACAGGATCCAACAAATGATTCCTTGCTTTTACCTTGAAGCTGGTAGGATGCCTGCTTCGGGTTCTATCTTTTGGATCCGCGAAGTGGCGTAGGGAGGCGCTGGGTTTGAAATCTGCCTGCAAGGGTTTTGTTCTGGCCGGCGGACAACACACGAAGACCCAGGCAACTCGGGATAAAGACCGCAGGGGGTCGGGGAGACCCAGCTGCGAGGGGACAAAGGGGGGTCGGCCATGCTGGATTTTGTTCCACGCCATTCGACGGTCAGGTGTCGTCCAAGGCCGTGTGGTGACAACCGCAGCTTCCGCCCACTGGCAGTCCTCGTGGAGGCATGGAGTCGTTGCACTGGCGTCCCGGCCACGTCCTACATAGATGCGTTCGCAGGACTGTTGCTCGGCGCCTAGTACCAGGACATCTGCAAGGACGTTGCAGACTTCGAGACGCGAAGTCGATACTGGGCTGTCGGCAATGCACAGCCCGAAGCTTGGGATTGTTGCTGGAGGGGTAGGCGTGGCCTTGCAATGGCACCTGCAATCAAACCGCTCATGTGAGCTTCCAGCTGAGCGAATGTTCTGCAACGGAAGGCCAAGAAACGTGAAGTTCGGCCTGCTGAAGTCGCACCGAAGGAGCGAACCAATGTGAGCCAGATTCTCTTTCAACAATGAAATGTCCTCTTTAAATGGCGGGCAGATATATATAACCACAGTCCCGAAGGGAGGGCGCATCAAGGGTGCGTTTGGGCACGTTGGCGACTGCAGCGCCACCTTCAGCGCCCAAGCCTAGGCCAGGTTCTTCGCGCCTGGGTCAAAGGTGATCCCTCACGAGCACTACCACGCGGCGTTCTTCAACGGCAGCGGGCAAGCGCTTTTGCCGCTCCGCTTTGGAGCAGCGAACTGATTAATGTACTTTCAAATCTTGTGCAAGCTCCTCCGCATGGACAGGCCAGGAAAGGTGGAATCATTTGACGTCCTCAAGCGGAAGGGTCCATGGCAGCAAACAAGGATCCAATTTGCTCCGGGGTCACCACACCATGTAGGCTAGACAGCACTTTGCTGTTCGTGAGGGTTCGCGCGGTCGCCGGGCCTATGTTTAACCCTGTCATGCCGCCTGTTATGGGTCGTTGGAGCCCCGGGTCTTCGCCGGACCTGCAAAAGAAGTTTGGCCGTCGAGAAGAAGCAGCCGTCGCAGAAAGAACGTTGTTCTGCAGGAGACTTCTGAAGTGGACAGAGAAAATCCACAGGACAGGCAGGTTGGAGAAAGAACCAAACACAGAACCATGCAGGAAAGAGAGCTCAAGCAGGCGGAGAAAAAACACGCTCCCTAGTACTCCCTAGTTCGGGTTCTATCTTTCGGATCCGGGAAGTAGGAGGGGCCGCGCACGACATCGTAAGGCTTTGCCGACACCGACTTCCACACAATGTAGTACCAACCAAACCACCTGGTCGATAAACATTGAATCTCAAAAAGCCAAACAAGAGCAAGAGCCAACAGGGCGGTTTTAGTAGTTCCATAATTAGTTAGGTCTCGACCATTTAGGAATAGGACTGAAGCAAAGGCTTGGGCTTTGAGGATTTATGCTTGCTTGGGCCGAACGCTAGACTTTAAGCCCAAGGTCCTTCAACCTTAAACCCTTTATCCTGAAGTTTTTGACGCCCTGGGCATGTGCATGCTCGTTTTCTCCGTCAGGACAAGGGTGTCCGCATTGAGGCGGGCCGGTGGTGCCCGACTGATACAGGGCTTAATTTGCGGGTTATCAGTAACCGCCAGCCACCGATGAAGCTAGCGCCGGTCCGCAAACCGCAGATGTATGGATTTTGCTCTGACCCGCTGAAGCTCCGGACCCGAATTCCCCCAAACTGGAGACCCGAACTAAGCTCTGAGCCTTGGACCTGCAGCTCGAACATGAAACCCTAGATCCACGGCCTCTTACCCCCAAATCCCGAACCTTAACCCTGCATCTTCCCACAGCCCAAACCGGTAACTTAACTAAAGAATTGCAACCTTATTACAGACATTTTTTGTATACCTTCTTGTATACCTTTTTGAATAACAGCCTTAGAGGAAGCCCCTTCAAAACCCCCAAAAAAACAGCAAGCACAGGACCTCCCCCTGGGATGTTGAGTTTAAGGGTCGAGGGTTCTGTCAGGGTGCCGCCAGCGTTTCGAAATTTGCTCTTGGCATGCATTTTCTGCCGGAAGCTTTTTGACATTGAATAAGCCGATAAACCCTTCGTTCGGATTTAGCATAAGGTTGAGGGCTTTGTAGCGTTTAAGGTTCGGGGTTTAAAAGTAGCTGTACATTTGTGCCAGGCCGCATACATACGCAGCCGATGCATATGATTGTTCCCGTACACGCTGTGTACAGCTACGCGACAGAATATGCCGCACACCAATGAAGGATCATCCTCAAACCTCACCCTCACCCTTAAAGCGTATCAAAACCCTAGACCCTCAGCTTTAAGGCCTTGAACCCCTAAACCTCGAGTTTCCAGGTGATTGACTCGGCGGATGGCAAAGGCCCTTTTGTCGGTCCAGTGGAAGCTTTACCTGAGCATTGCCGCACCAAGCTGAAGTGCCCTGGTTGAGGGTTGGGCTTCGGGATCTCGATTTGATGTACATAGTGTGGTCTCGTCTCCAAATGTTGCCATAGTACCAGTCGTCACCACTCCGACAGTTTTGTGCGTACTAGTATCCTACAGGTCGTTGTGTATACGAATTTCAGACGGGGAGACCTTGCACACAACAACCCGCATTAGCTTTGGACGCCGAGGGATGCAGTCATCAAAAGTGTTCTGCAACCTCTGGGCGAGGGCTTCAGATTCGATCCTAGTCTCCTCGAACCTCCTCAGACCCGGAAGCCTTGAAGTTAGGTTTAGGGTTTAGGGCCCTGAAAAGACAAACCTCCAAACCTCAAATCTCCGAAGCATCGCTCTAAGCTTCAAATCTGAAAAACTCTCAACCCGAAGCTTTCAGCACCTAGAGTCATAAGCCTGAAATCGCCAAAGCCCTAGACCCCACAGCGTCCAGTGCATAAATAACATCTCCTTAAAGTTAGTTTTGCTAGAGAAGTATAACTATATATAATGTACTGTAGCCGAAAAGCCCTTCTCATATGATTGAGGTCCCTACATTGCACGCCCCTAACCCAGGCTTCTGTTCAGAAGCCTACAACCTAAATCATGTACGCCTCTAGGGATATGTGGTGTTCGGGATTCGGGATTTCTTTAGGTTTTGGACAGTTCTGGGTTTCAGTGATCAGCTCTTCGGGGATTTGGGGGTTTGCAGGTTTAGGCTCTAGGGTTCAGGGACTGGGCCGGGAAATCGGGCGAACCCGAAGCATGCCTTGTAAACCCTGACCAACACCAAGCCTACGTTTACTGGGTTCTTGCTAAGGAATTTAATTTAAGTTACCATTTTAAGGAAGCCATACTATTATGGATCCATATTATGGTAACTTAAATTAAATCACTCAACAAGAACCCAGCTTAAGGAGGCCTAAACCTTCATCACCACTGAAGAGCCCTTACACTCCGCCACCGTCGGCCCCAGACCCTGCAAGCCCACATATTAGAGCTTGAGGGGTCGAGTTTAAAGTTCTAACCGCCTAATATAGGGGCCTAAACAATTACCAATACTATTTTGGGAGGTCCTTATTATAAGTATACTGTAGCGGGCCCCAAAACCCTATTCTCATTATTAAGGCCCCTATATTATCGTGCTTGAGCGCACTTTCCGCAATTGTCATGGGGGTGCTGTGTCTTGCCCAGCTTCCTTTCTTTGGCAGGGCCATCTGCGAGACATCCGCGATCCGGCGAGGGGCTTGGAGACGGGGCCCCTGAAACATCCTGAAACCCTTAAGTCTTAAATGGGAGTTTCCGAAAATAGGGGACCCTAATATAGTACCCTAAATAGTAGGATCCTTATTATGCGGACCCCAACATAAGGTACCCCAAATTTTCGGAATCTCAAGCACCCTTTCGCCTGGAATCCTAAAGCCTTTTCACCGCATATACATGCCCTGAGAACCGGACCTATTCAGGTTTGTATCTACAGTAGGGCTTGAGTGCGGGGTTCCGAGTTCAGGGTTTAGGGGTTTCAGGGTTCCAGAAATTCAGGGTTCAATAATTGGCAATACTGCTCCGTAGTGTTCCTTAACAGAATTACAGATGGTTAATCTACTGCAAAACCCTATTGTAATTTTTCAGGCTCCGACATTACCTCTGATTGTAGCAGAGCTTGCGTCGTCCGGCCTGGAGCATCCCTAAACCTGAAGATCTCTCCAGGAAAAGAGGCCCCAAACCCCAAATCGAAAGAAGCCCTGAACCCTAAACCCCCAAACCCCTAAAACCAACCCTAAACCCTAAACTAAAGCCTCACAGAATGCTTGCTGCGCCTTTTTCCGAGAGTCTGTAATGAACCCTCAACGCCACGAAGGAAGCGTTCGCTCCGGCTCCGCAGATGACGGCCATGGATCTGTCGAAGGAGCCCAAAATATGGGTGTTTCCGAAAACTAGGGGTTCCTTTAAAGGGATCCTTAAATGGTTCCTTAAAGGGATTTATAAGGGTTCTATAAAGGGTTTAGGGTTTTGGGCGGGTTCCTTAGTATAGTTATACTACGCAACGTGTACACCAGACTGAGGCTGTTAGCATTCCCTGGACCCTGAATAAACGTCGTTGTAAAGGAATTTTCACTGGAAATCATAATGAGGAACCTAAAAGAGATAGGTTCTTTGGTCTTTGGGAATACAAGGCTGAGCCTTACAAAAAGTTGCCTGAGGCTAGGGGGCTTTCATAAGGTTTGCTAAGGGTTTTTATATGGGGGTGTGTGGGGGTTAGTGCAGGGCTCTTAAGGGGTTTCTCTTTATGGGTTTCTACGGGTTTTACAGTTTTACATGGTCTTATATCGGGGTTGAGCTTCCGAAAGTGCTCTCTGAACATGCGTCTTCACGATGCTCGGATTTTGGGAGTGTGGCCGTACCGTAACTCATAGCCTTTCGGCCTGAGACACGAAAAGCTCTAAAGAAAGCCCTACAGCTGGAACCCTGACGCACCTCAACCCTAAACCCTAAGCCCTAAACCCTAAACCCTAAACCCCCAAGCTCTAAGCCCTCCCTGTAGCCCTGAAGCAGCTCGAAGCTCCAACACCCCTGGGCCGTTCAGGGCCGAAATCCATTTGGGAGTTTCCGAAAATTGAGGCTACCTTATTTTGGGGTCCTTATAATGTGGATCCTACTATTTAGGGTACTAGATTAGGTTCCCCTATTTTCGGAGACTCCCATTTTGCTGTAATTACACGCACAGGAGCTCGTCAAAGCAGTGGTGGACGACTTTGTCGCCCTCAAGATCCACTACTTGATCTCCAACGCGCCTTTGCCATTAGGGTTCTTGGGAGTGTTGAGGGTTTGTTTAGAGTTTTAGGCGCATGGCACGGGAAATAGCACGACTGTTGCCGCTACCGCTACTACTTCTACTACTACTACTACAACCACTACTATTACTACTACTACTACTACTACTACTACTACTACTACTACTACTACTACTACTACTAGAGGGCTTAGGGCGCAGGGTTCACTTTTACTCTCTGTGACAGTGGCGCTTGCAAGAAGAACGCCACTGGACATGACATGGGCAGCATCCATAACAAGGCACCCTAAACCCTAAACCCTAACCAACGAAATAAGCTGATTAGAGTAGTTTTGGTGTGTTGGAGTATCTCAGAGGCATTATCACGAATAGTGATGCCTGACAACAAATTAAAGAGTGGTGCAAGGTCGGCATCATAATATGTCATAGGAAGAAGGACATTCTCAGAAACACTGTCGTCGCGATAGCAAGATGAGAAGATTTTTGAGCCAGCAGAACTCTGCAATGTCGAGGTGCCAACCTACCTGGACTGGCTGGTGGAGCATCTGGGCAGCTGTCGCATCCGATTTGGGGATTGAGGCTTAGGGTTCAATAGTCCTTATCTCAGGGCTCTAACTGTTGTTGCTTTATTTGTGAAAAGACTTCATAGGGTTCTCTAGAGCTCAAGAGAAGTGTTAGACTCTTAGACGATGATCATCTTTGTTCAGGGCTTCGGGGTCGGGATTGCGAGAGTTTCGCTTCCCGCAAGAATCCTGGAGGCCCGGCCCTTTAGCTTAGGGTTTAGAATGAATTTATAGGGTTTATACCGAATAGCGTAAATACCCCGTAGATAGGCTATACTTGACATGCTGTATCAAGCTTACATCCTTATCGATGCACTGTTAGTGTTTTGCGTGGAGGGGGGATTGAAGTCAATCCACTGAGAGAATGTAGAATTTCTGACTTGCCAGTTCTCTCAGGCTTATAAGTAGTCTCGTAAGAGTGATTCTGTGAGGCATTCTCAGCACTCCTCAGAGACACCTACTCACCCAGCCTGGATCCCTAAACCTACATCCGCAACTTCAATCAAATATCCCAAACCCTGTGAACGGACTCTTTCCTTCAAGATGCCCGCGGAGATTTCCCATTCCTGCCAGAGTCCTGTGCCCTGTATGGGTTGCAATGATGTCGTACAGCATCCTGGTCCCCCAGGTATCTCAGCAATGACCTTCTTCCAAGATATCGGCAGGAGCATGGCAAGCCGTCAGCTTTCCTCGGGTGGTGGGTTCTCTCAACTTGGGTACTAAACAGTGAAGGCAGGGAATCAGTATGTCCATCCTTGTCGCAAGCATTGAGGGTTGAGAGTTGTGGATTTCATTTCAGTCCGATGGCTCTCCGATTTCCGTCGGGCGATCGAAGTTCACCCAGGCAGCTGAAACGTAGCTTCTGCAGGAAGATTCCCGGCATCGGGTCATGAAGCGTCAGTTGTTTTTTAGTAGCTGGGTAGGTAACCTTTAACCTTTTGGGGTTTATACAATCCTACTGCAATTCAAAATGGAAAGCTGCTGCGATTGCTGCGCGAATCTGGCTCACCAGCAATATGTCACGACCCCCAAAACGTGACACAAGACTCCTACGCAAGTCCGACACCTGACCGCATATTCAGAAGTTCGTTCGTTCGACAGTTCTTTGCTTAGCCGAGTAAGCCTGGGAAGCCTTAACCCTAAACCCCGAAACCTAAGCCCACAACCAGCAGAATCAACACTCACCCGAGGTAATATGGAGTTCTGATGAAAATTGTATCCTCGTACAGTCCCATGCAGGTATACTCTCATTGATACACCCCCCCAAACCCTTGTTTCTACTTCTACCTTTAATAAGGTCCCCATATTAAGCGCCCAAAGAAAAGCCTTCACCATGGCGTATCGCTTCTTCGGCCGCTTGGGCCTTGGCGCCACCAAGGTGGCTACACATGGGGCCGATCCCGTTTAGGGTTTGGCGACACTTCGTGGGGGTTCAGCTTTTTAGTTCAGGGTCGTTAGGGTTGCGTTTGCTGAGATTCTTCATGCTTGAAGGATTTGGAGTCCTAAGGTTTAGGCTTGTGTGGATTAGGGTTCCGGGGACTGAGGGCTCAGATTTGGGCACAAGAGAATCTGTTGGTCGCCGGTTGAGACGGTTTAGGGTGTATACTTCAACCCACTAGAACCTGCTTTTTGTGTAGGGTCCCCATTAATTTGTTAATTCTTCCATATGGGTTGTTGTCAAAATTGTGGTCCCTTTTTGGGTCCCTAATATAGGACGGCACCAAATCTTTAGTGTACCCAATTAGGGACCATAATTTTGACAACTACCCACCCTAAACCCTAAACCCTAAACCGCCGATATTAGGGAGTATAACAAGAACCTACAACAAAGTAGTTTGGGAGCAGGGCTTAGTCTGAAGCCATTGAGACCCCTCTACTTCTGACGAACCTCTGAAAACAAAGAGTCCTAGGGTTCCTTTAATTAAGGGTCTCTTTAACTAGTGTGTCTTTAAGGGTTTAGGGTTTATGGCTCCTTTCAGGGTTCCTGTACTTATGGCAGAATGTAGGGTTTCTGTATTAGGAAGTACTTCGATGGTTCAGGGAAGTATCCCCCATAACAGTACGCGGGCCCTTGAGGAATCTTCTGCCCCCCGGGAGCACTCGGAAGGTTGCCTCGACTCATCCGACCCTAACGCTACACCGGGGGGAAGGGGTTTTGGGTTTAGGGTTTAGGGTTTAGGGGTTAGGGGTTTAGGGCTTAGGGCGTGTGTAGGGTTTTGGGGCTTCAAGCGCAACAAGACCCAAGCCAAAGCCCAAGACCCAAATACACCAATCAAAAACCCCCAAAGGCAAAGCCCATTGCCAAGGAAGGCCGAAGGCTGTTGAGCCTAACCTACACCTTGAGAATCAGAAAAACCCTAAACCTTCGCCCCTAGACATCGAACCTTGTACCGAAAAGCATAAGCCCCAAACCTTGAGCCCTCCTACTTAAGCCCTGAACTTAAACCTAATTCCAAAACCCTGGAATCGAAAGCCAGAATCCAACCCTAAACCCTAAACCCTAAATCCCAAACAAGTCGTCCAAAGCCTTCGGTCACGAGCCACGAGGCCGCTTTGCGAAGAGTCGGGACTGGCGCAATGCTCGGCACAGGCGCCGCGCTTTAGGGGTGCAGGGTGTCGGGGTTGGGGGGTTTAGGGTTTAGGGTTTAGGGTTTGGTTGGGGTTTAGGGTTTAGGGTTTGGGGTTTGGGGTTTAGGGTTTAGGGTTGGGGTTTAGGGTTTAGGGTGTAAGTTTCAAGGCTGGGGTAGGATGAATTATGGTTTTAGGTTTAGGGGTTCAGGCTTGTGATTGTGGCGGTTTCAGGAACCGTGAAGCCCGGAAACAACAAGTAACTCCACGGATACCCACACCTAATATACAATAAAGCTCTTGATTCATCTGGGCTCAGCATCCCGGACAAGCCCCTTCAGCCCCCCCACATCTCCCCTGCGCATCAGGCACACCCACGAGATTCGGCACAGGGCTTAGGCCAAGGTTCCGCAACTCCGAATTATATCCATGCGTCTTATCCCCGGATGTGGGACCAGGGTCTGAACTTGATGGCTTAACCCCCAAACGCCCTTATAAACGCACCCTTTCTAGGCACTTATCCCCCATCCAAAAAAGTACCATGAAGCGGTTCCGGCCCTGTCAGGTGCTGCGGCCACAAGTTACCTTTGTGCCAACCGAAGGGGCCCTCTCCACCTGGTGCCTCGGCCAAATTCGATGTGGACTGGGGCTCGGGGTTCGGGGGGTAGGCCGCAGGCGGGGTCTTTCGGGCTTTGGGGTTCGGTTGTAGTTTGCGACTGGCCCCCTAAACCCAAACCCAACCCTAAGCCTCAGATTTCAAGCCAAACCCCTAAACCAAGCACTAGACCACTGAGCCCTGAAGCCGAAACCTTGAATGTTCTATGCCCTTCTCAGGATCTTAAGCAGAAGTTGCTGACACATCGAAGCAGCTGCGTCACACTGACAGTGGCAGTGACAGTGCTAGTAGTGGTAGTAGTCGTTTACGAAGTAGTCGTAGTAGTAGTAGTAGCAGTCGTGGAGGTGGTGATGGTGGTGGTGGTGGTGGTGGTAGTAGTATCGCAGCAGCAGCAGCAGCAGCAATAGCAAGAGTATGTGCTGCCTTGTCCGTCCACGAAATCCGAACAGAAATCGTTTCCTGGGTGCGTTTCTTGATCTTCATTCCAAGGAGAGTGCTGCAGGTCTCGAAGAACGAGTCCGCTTTTCGGCTGAAACCAGGGCGTTCAAAGGATCAGTTCCAACCCTCAGACGGTAAACCCTGGGCCCCAAAAACCCTGGGCCCCCAACCCCCATGAGGATCTGTCAGCTCAGGAGGAGGTAACCCTAAACCCCAAACCCGCCTCTTTGCCTGTGGGTGTTGACAGGATAAGGCATTTTTGGGGCTTATACCCCGAAGTGTTTTGTACTAGTAGCAACGCAGACCAATCGGTCCCTCAAGAACCCCAAAATCCTGCCGAAAGACCCAAAGCCCTAAACACCCCCGAACCCCATGAACTCTTATTCCTAATGCCCGAGGCTTGAAGTGAGGCACAATAGCAAACCCTGATACGTAAGGCTCCTCAGAGGCACCAAGATTTTAAGTTCTCGTTGTGTTGCAAGGATGACCCTGAAAACCGCTAAACCCCTAAACTCCGCCAGGGCTTTTGGAGACCAAGCTACGCTCCTTGGAGCTCAGCGACCAGGAAGAGATACGGGCAGCTGGGCACTGTTCAAGGCAAGGTGTCGAGGGTATTGGGGATTTCGGGTTTGAGGTGGAGTCTTTGAGGCGAATGTGTCTGTGTTGCAATCGCATTCGGGATGCTTTCCGGTAAGGTTTGTTAGGGTGCATAGGCTTTGGGGGGGGGCTTTAGGGCCCTAGCATTGAGGAGAGTCCGACTGCCTTGTAGCCGAGACCTATTACAACCGCAGTCGGATGGTAAGTGCAACTATGAGAGTTCGTCGTTTTGGCTTCAGAAAGGCTTGTGTATCTCCAGCAAGTCTTAAGCATACCCCAAGCCTTAAACTTAAGCCCTAAACGATGGGCGGAGCCTGAGTATATTTCGAGGTTCTGGTTGCAGGACTCGCACATAGCAGGCTTAGGGGTTTCGGGTTTAGGGTTTACGGTTTAGGGTTTAGGGTTGTCTAACACGGTTTCACATGGTGCTTCGCTACAACCGCTCCATTCGCAGGCTTGCAAACTCAGACGCATACATGCGCGAAGGCTTGCCTGAGCAGAGCTTTCGCTTACCCGCTACATCATCACCACCAGCATAGAAAACCCACAGATCTCAAAGGTCAATGCTGCACAACACCCAACTTCACGCCAGGCTTCGGCATCTAGAACAACTCTTTCCTCACCTCAACACCAGAAACCATAGTCTGAATCTGACACCTCGCTCTATAAACCTTATAACCATAAAGATTATAAACTCTAAGTCTATAGCTTAAGAACTGTGAACCCTACCAGCCCTAAACTTTCACCCGAAACCCCGTAACTACCGCCCTCAAGCCTCACGCTTTTAAAGTCCCTGATATCTTTGTAGAACCGTCGAAGCACCCTTACGAACCCCAAACCCCTGTAGCCCAAAGCCTAAAAGCCTTGAACCCCTAATCCCTCAACCCCGAAACGCCTAAACCTACCAGACAAAAAATCCTGATGGACACCTCCAGAAACCCTAACGGCCTAGTACCCTTCTTCGAAGCCCCTAAGATTCACGGTATCTTAGGCCGTGGCGACGCTGAAGATGGCTGCCGCTCAGCATGGACTGGACATCTCCGGAGGTGCATGGACCTTGTAGCGGCTCATTTTTAGAGTATGTTTTCATAAGGGTTCCACAGTGTTTAAATGTGTTTGGTATCAGGAGCCTGATTACTTAGAATTGGGTTTATGAGGGTTTCACAGCGCTTGTTTCCCAGGTTTCTAGCAGAAACAGTGGCTTGAACAATTGGGATAGGGTTTGCGGCTATCTTGTAGTCTGAGACGGCTAGTATAAACCTTCTCGTACCCTTGACCCTAAACCAATACCCTAAACCCTGAACGCCTATGACAACGAAGAAGCTGCCTGAAGGATGTTTGCAAAAGGATGTTTGCATCTTTTTCCGACTGCTCGATTGAGTTTAGGGTTCAGGGCCTCGGGTGAATGTCCCTTGGGATCGAGATTAGGGTTTAGGGTTTAGGGTTTAGGGGTTTAGGGTTTAGGGTTTCGAGCCATGCATCCTAAAAGCCAGTGGATACGCGATCCGAAGACCCTTCTGAACATTGCGCCGCTGGCACCAAAGTCCCTGGTTCTATTGGGCTTTAGAGTCTTTAGAGTCAAGACCACAAACCCTAAACCCGAAACCCTAAACCCTAAACCGTCCGTGACAGGTACCATTCGCCGCACCTCCTCTCGCTTCTGCCTGGGTGTCGAGCATGGCGACTACAACGGAACTTTGACTTGTCATGTCCTTAAACCGTAATGTAGGAGCCTGATTAAGAAACCCTGGGCCTATAACCCCCCAAAATAGTAGGATTCATATAAGGAACCCTAGTAAAGGCCCAAGGTTTCTTAATCAGGTTCCTACATTACCTGTATCCCAATGCCGTTTTAAGGAGTTATAATATACAGACACCTCACTCGTCTGTCTGGTTCTTTGTAGGGAATGAGGGAATGGAGCCCTATGTAGTAGTCCCTATGTAATCCCCAATCATAGTCTCCATAACCCATTCCCCCATTCCCTACAAAGCACCAGACAGTATTTGGGGTTATAAGTAATCTTAACTCTGGCTGCTTATAACCCTACTTACTAAGTCGTGAATCCTCAACTTTTGGGCTGCAGAAAACGCCGAGGATCCTCAAGCTCCCAAGCCTCAGATTTTGCCCAAGAACCCAAACCACAGACTGAACTTGAATGCCCTAAGCCCAAAAGTGCGCCAAGCCTTAAAGGTCTTGTAAACCCTAAACTCGAAAAAAGGCCTACCTGGACCCCAAAAGTATGTAGAATAATAGCCTTTTATGGGTTTTGGGCCCATTATTTTGCGTACTATTGAGGGTTTAGGTAGACACCGTGCAAGGAACGGAGCTCTTCGGCGTTGGCACCGATCGCTTCATCTGGCACCTGGGCGGGTGTTTTCCGGGCTGCCAGGGCTCTTCGAGCTTAGGGTTGTAGGGGTTAGGGTTTAGGGTCGTAGGGTTTAGGAGTTTAGGGTTTAGGGTCGTAGGGTTTAGGGTTTAGGGTTGTAGGGTTGTTTGGGTCAAGCCGCAGTCTCCATGGCTGTCGGGCTACACGTTGCGGGCCGTGGGTTTAGGGTTAAGCTTCGGGTCGATCAGGGCCTAAATACTAAAGAAGCTCATCATTTTCATGCGAATAGGACGCTGCCTCCGTCGAATGCCGAGTTGCAGAGCACTATGGGCTGTTTGCGGCCTTTTGAGTCTATTCAGAGAATCTCGTGGGGCTTTGGGCTCACTGTGTAAGTCCTTCCTCACGCCTGGGCTCACAAGCCCTTATTGCTACTTCCAGACAGCACAGCAGGTGCGAAAGCATGCAAGAGTCTTGAAAAAGGCACGCTGGAGGCAACATCCAAACAGCCAATGCTATGCAAAGCTACAATCCTGAGCCATGAAGCCATGAAGGCGAGCCCGTACAGAAGCGAAGCTCCCAACCGGAGTCGTGATGCCTAGCCTAAACCATTAACAACCAAGGGCCACCTTCTAAACACAACGCCAAAAGCAAACTGCTCGCTGAGTTTCCAAATGCTGAGCCTTATCGAGAAACTTCTCTTTGTATGCCTTGAACAGGAAGCCCGGAACAGTAGGCGATGCTATCTAATCCTGAACAACCCTGCAAAAGCAAACAACGACATTATACAGTCGATCCGCATTCCAGAAACTAAACATGGCAAGCCCTGCACTTAGACATAAATTTTGCATCCTGAACTCAGAACAACCCTAAACCCGCAAACCCTAAGCCCGAAACCTTCAACACCGAGCCCCAATTATCCACGAAGTTAAAGATGAAGAACTCCTGAACATCAAGACTCAAGTCCCCCAGCCCTAGTTGCTGCGCGGCCTCTAAGCCCGCAATCCCTAAACCCTACACATCCCTACACTGTAATTCTACACCCTAAAGCTAAACCCACAACCCTAAACCCTGAACCCTGCACCCGCAGCCTTTAGCCCTCAATTTTTCGCCTTACTCTCTCATTGCGATGACCCCGCGGCCAAAGGTTAGCTTTCAAGCCGAACAACTCGGGAAAAATTCGGATCTACAGCTCCGGGCTAAGTGGGTTCATGTTCGGGCCTTATACGCATGTAGTGAAGTTCACCGTGCTTTACGGTGTTTGTGGGGGCTTGTAGGGTGTTTGTGTTCTACATTTAGTTTCGGGATTTGGGCGGCAGGGTTTAGCATGAAGGTTTCCGGCTAAAGTTTGAGGTTTCAGGATTTGTGGGTCTCGGGTTCTGGGGCTTCGGCTTCCCTTGGGATTGAGGTTTCATTCTTTCAAGAGGTGTAGTAGTGGAGTGGCTCGTTGCAGAAAGGGTTGGGCTGTTGGAAGTAGTTGTCTCAAAAGGAAGCTTGATCCAGAAGAACCTCCGGCAACAACAACGACAACAACAACAGCAACAACAGCAGCAATAACATCAGCGTATGAGCACCAGTAACCAGTAGCGACAATAGCCGCGCAAGTGCAACCATAACGACAAGAGCAACATCGGCACCACCAGCGGCCGCGACAGCAGCAGCAGCAGCAGCAGCAGCAGCAGCAGCGGCAGCAACAACAACAACAGCAACAACAAGAACACAACATTCATCATCATCATCATCGCCACTACCATCACCATCATCATCATCACCACCATCCACATCATCATCATTATGATGATGATCATCATCATCGTTAGTGTCATCGTCACCGTCACCATCACGATCATCATCATCATCATCATCGCTCTCATCGTTGTCATCATCATCTTCTTCTTGTCCATTATCATCAGCACCATCATCAACGACGACATCAGCAGCAGTGCCTACAACACCAACAACAGTAATGCCGCCACCACCAACAACAACACCGCCACAACCACCAGCAGCGGCACTACCAGCGACATCAACGACAGAAAGAAGTTCGACCACAACAGCAAGAAAGATAACAAAATCAACGAGCCGGACCCCACAATCGTAATACATGCCAAGGCCAGAACTTCCCCGACGCGGGTGTCGTGGAGTTCACACCGGGCAAGGTCAGTTGTCACGACGATAAGGGATGGGGTTAGGATTCATGAGTTCGGGATTGGGGCTGGCGGTTTAGGTGTTGCCCTTGTCAACGATCCATTGCTGACCATGCTTGCTCTGTGTCCTCCTTTCCCAACCCGACCTGAGACAACCAGGGACAGACACAGACGGGTAGATCGACAATTGAAGAAACTTCGGGATTCAGTCTTTCTGCATCAATCGTAAGTGATTTATATAGATATTCAGCGGGGGCACATCTATGGTTGCCCTACATAGAGTGACAACATGCGTCAAGCCTCGTTATATGGCGGGCTGGTTTCCGTTTTCGCATTTACAACCTTCTCGGACCAAGCTTTCTCCGAGACTCTCTCGGCTGCACGCTAAACCGGACATCCTAAACTCTCATGCACTTCACCCAAAGACCCAGTCCAACCCTATACTGCCGAGCTCTGAAAACATCGTAAAACTACTCTCCCCTTACAGTCCTTAAATTTCTACATCATTCAAAGGATAGTCATGCAGAGTCGAAAGATCCATTAACCCGAGCCCTAGGTTCCAGCACCGAAGTCTGCGGAGATCTCAGAGACCTGGGCAAGGCTTTTGATCCAGGAATATCTTGGGTTTAGGGTGTAGGAATATAGGGCTTAGGGTTTCAGAATATACTATTGGGAATATAGGGTTTAGGCTTTAGAAGGGTTTCAGGTGTTGAGATTCAGTGGTGCCGGGTTTGGAGTTGAGGTTTTAGTGTCGGGCTTGTGGTTTCAGGGTTTTGGGGGGTGAGGATTTTGGGGATGTTTTGGGGTTTAGCTTGGAGACTCTGGGTCCAGGTTAAGGGTTTAGGCTTTAGGGTTCACGGTAGGGTGCAGGGGTTTTCGGTAGTTTGCAACTCTTGGGCAATTCTAGTCGAAAACTCACGCAATCCGTTTTGAGGGGCTCCTCACAGCGCTGTGCCCCCATCTCACATGCTGCACAACCATGTCATGAGTTAGATGCAAGTGTAAACCCTAAACCCTAACCCCCCTAACCTTAAACCCCTTAACCCAAAATTCCTAAACCCCTCTGTAGACTCTAAACCCCTAAATCCCTAGACCTTAAACCCCTAAACCCAAAACACTCTTGCTGAGCAGGTTTCCATACGGCGTGGAGCATGTCCTGCGCAAGCATGGCATTGATACGGCCTGCGGGTTCGATGCCGTGCCGCTCGCCGTCCGTATCATTGACTCTAAAAGCTAAATGGCTGCATGCGGCTTGGGACGAGAGTGGTGTAGAATTAAGCAGCATGCATATCCGTCGACAAAGCATGTATGGCATATGAGCGTTGGCAAGGCATGGGACTCCGATGTTCTGCCAAGCTGTCTTGACTCGACAAGGACCCTAAACCCTAAACCGTAACCCTAAACCCTAAACCCTAAACTGTTGGTACTTTGAGATGTAAGACATTTGAGAGATCTGAGCCATCAACCTGGTCAGAGGTCATTGGATACTGCATGTTCAGGGTTTAGGGGTTTAGGGTTTCGGGTTTAGGGCTTTAGGGTTTCGGGTTTAGGGGTCTAGGGCTTAGGGTTTAGGGGTTAAGGGTTTCGGGTTCAGGGGTTTGAGCGCGAGATAACTTGCGCTTGTGCAGCCAGCTTTGTGTGATCAAATTCGCTTTGTACTTCGGCCACCGAATGTACGTTGGAAACCGAAACTACAACATGAACATGGTTCATGTGAATCAACTGAGATCACAAGCATTATACTGAAAACTGTTACGTGTGTGTCTGGCATCCTTGTGACTCATGTGGTTACTCGGAGTCCCTATAAAGCCATACTATAAATAGTATATCCCGAAGCTCGCCCCTGTGTTAAAAAAAACCTGCAGTCGCACGACTTCCGTAGACCTTGAAGCCGAAAGCACAAGTTTGAAGCATCAGTCCTGAAAGCCCAACTCACTACACTTCGGTTTAGGGTTTAGGATTTTCGGGACTTGCAACATGAACAACACCCAAACGCATTCCGTATTCACACCTACACTTGACTCTGCCCGGAACTCGAGATCTCGGCTTCCTCACAGAGGTTGGTGGGCAACATTCCAGGTGGCGGAATGTCCCGCTCTGCATCACTTGCCGGGGCCTTGGGCCAAGGTCGTCGGGGGTTATGCTGATCCAAACTAGGTAAGGCTTTGGGACATTTTATACTTTCCCTTATTTGGTTATTTGGGCCTAAGAGGATCTAATTTACTGATATTTTTCAAAAGCTTTAAAAGCCCCGCCTAGCAAAGGTTTCTGTGCAAGAGGGCCGTTTTCCTCAGGTGGGGCATAGGAAGGAACATGCGAAACCCAATGGTGAAGAATTTCTGCATAGGGTGTGCCGGGCCCTGGATGTTTGGTGTCTGGGGTTCAGGGCCGGGCTAAGGCAAGCAGAAGACCGGGCTCATGGGGCAAGATAGGCCAGTATCCCCTGAGATTGGGCTGTTTGTGGGTTTGAACAAAAAATGATGAAGGCATTGATTTCGGCTGGCTGCAGGGTTTCCCGATCTGGGCTTAAGGTTTGGTGATCGGCGAGGCGGGGAACATATCATGTAGGTAGTTGTCAAACTTATGGTACCCTAAATACTAGGGGCCGTATTATACTAAGGACCCAAGAAGGGACCATAATTTTGACAACTACCCATAGGATCCATAGTAGTTCCTTTTAGGATTCCCTTAATTATAGGATTCTAAGTATGAACCCCCAAAAGAAACTACTATGGAGCCCCCAGGTACCCATATTCATTAAAACCCCTGCAGGGGATATCCGTTGGAGCTGGCCCCCCCCCCCCCCAGATTTTTCCTCTGCTGAGGTGATAAACCTCATGCTGACGATGCTAGAGGCCGGGACTGTTTTGCTCATCAAGTCTTACTTCCAAGCCTGAAAAAGTTCATCAATCCGTAAACCATTCTGAAACTGTGCGCCTCCAGTCCGCTTAGTTGCGGGGTTTAGGCTTTAGGTTTAAGGCGGTTTCGGGTTTATGTCTCAGGCGCGGCCTGAGGATTTCGGGTGTTATTAAGGTCTGTGTTTTGTCGGCTTGCGCTGTGGGTTTTAAGTGCTTTGGGGTCTTAGTGGTTAGGGTGTAGGGTCTGTCTTGCAGGTTTTAGGGTTTAGGGATGCGGGGTTTACAATAGGGCTTGGCGGCCTCGAGGATGCTGTCGCTTCGGTTTCCAGAGCCCAGGCTCGACTGTAGTATTCCTAGGTAGTATCAGGGAGACCCCTTAAAGGGACACCCTTCTTAGCCCTACCTCTGGCTCTCTTAAAAGGGACCTTATTGAGAGGGTCTCTATCGCCAAGGGTCCCCCTAATCCTAGCCCCTGAGCAGATACTCAGATCTTACTACTCACCAGGGCCCTGGTAGGGTGCCTTACGAAGGGTTTAGTGATTCTCCAGGCCTTTGTGTTGAAAACCTGCTGTCCCCCCACCCCAACGCGGCCGGACACCCTGAAGGTGAACAAGAAGAGCTTGCCAGAAGGAGATTTCCGAGTTGCACCCTGGTACTTGATTAAAACAGAGAGAGCATGTAAGTGAAGCTAAGCCGTAAACCTTAAACCGTAAATCCTACACCCGAAACTTGAACCCAAGTAAGAGTGTCTTGTGATTTCTTGGACTTATAGCTTGGCTTGGGGGCCTCCATCGCGCTTCGAGTTTCGAGTTTTGGCCGTTGCAGTGGGAGGATTCATGGTCTTACTGTAGGGCTTTCGGGTTTAGGGGTTCAGGGTTCAGGGTTTAGGGCAGTTTAGGGGCTTTCTGTAGGGCTTTAGAGTAAAGGTTACTTGGAGGTTCATGGGCAGTTATAAGTGGGGTTATAAGTAGGGTAACTATACTTATAACTCATTTCAGGGGACTTGTAACCCTACTTATAACTACCCATGAACCTCCAAGTAGTTGCAACTACTCCAGCAACTTCTTTCCGGCTTGAGAGCATCTGGCTCGGCTCCGGTCTTAGGGTTTTATGGTTTTGGGTGCAGGGGATTGGGTTTAGGGGTGTAGGGTTTTAGGGTTTAGGATTTAGGGTTTAGGGTGTAGGGTCTAGGGTGTAGGGTTTAGGGTGTAGGGTTTAGGGTTTAGGGTGTAGGGTTTAGGTTTAGGAAGGCCAAATAGAAGCAAGCTCGAAGGTCACCATGGCGCAGCAGGTGGAGAATGACTACATCGGAGCCTCGAGCACAAACTCTGTGGTTCGCGGTGATGGTCTTCATTTGCAGCGAAGGCTGCCATGTATGGTTCACGGTTTGAGATTGCCACAGGGCTCTCTTTCACGGAAGTTTGAGAGGAGTGGAAAAGGCCAGTCCCACTGCGTTGAGCTCAAGCCCAAACCTTGGAGCTACTGTAGCAGAGCAGACTGGATGCAACATCTCTTGAACAACGTTCT
Source organism: Symbiodinium sp. clade A Y106 (assembly GCA_003297005.1). NCBI lineage: Eukaryota > Dinophyceae > Suessiales > Symbiodiniaceae > Symbiodinium > Symbiodinium sp. clade A. The sequence continues at coordinate 85,025 of BGNK01001995.1, forward strand.
ATACATAGATTCTAGGATCAACTGTGCGCGCATACAAAACGAAAGGCTGTATGTTTGGAAGTGCACGTTTGCATTGAGGTACATAATCATAATATATGTATATGTGTACGCATGCCGATCTCAACCCTCCCATAAGGAACGCCCTGTGGCAACCTGGACCAGATCATGATCTACTACGCCAAGACGGGCATGGGCACACGCTACGACCCAAAGACGAAGCAGGCCGCCATTCACATACTAGTGCCTCTGTGGCTGTTGACATAGGCCCGTCATACTCCTTGCATACAGTGTCGTCATGGTCTCATGTACTCCGACAGCCCGTGCCTTCTTTATCATGTTGATGATTCCTGTAAGGGTTCAGGGTTTTGGGATTTGGAGCTGCCAACCAGGACTCAGCTGCAGCTTCAAACCCCTAAACCTTATATCGGATCGAGACCCCCAAACCCTGAAGAACCCTACGAGCCCCAACAGCGAGGTGTCCTACGTGCCGCTCGGCGTGGACACAAACGAGTTCAGAATAGCTGCTCTGGACACTGGTGCTCTGGCAACACCCGGGGGTTTAGGGTCTGCGGGGTCTAGGGTTTCGGGTGTACCGTTTCTGGATGTTTCTGGTGTACAGTACCCAGCCACAGCGGGGTTTATGTTAGGTGCTTCGGATCATTTGGGAAGTGAAGGAAGTCAGCCCCTTAGCTTGGGTTTGGTTGATAAGAGGTTATAGACTTACGGGGTTCATGGCTTGAGATTTGGGTGTCTCAAGCCGGTAAGCCCTGAGGTACCGTCCGCCATGGTTTGGAGAAGACCACCTACGCTGTGCGGGTGAAGGAGTGCTTGAAGCGTTTTTTGTTGTTTGATCGGTTTCTGTTGGCGGTGGGTCGTGTCGTGAAAGGGTTTCGGGGGTTTGTGGTTTTGGAGTTGTGGGCTTCACTTCGGGGTTTGGGTTTTAGCTTTACATCTTAAACCCTAAAGTGCCAACCTTTGCCCTAGAAGACGTTCTTGTCGACTTCTCGGGGTTTGGAGCGTGTAGGGTTTGGCACCCGAGACACCAAGGCATCAGCAGCATCATCGCCCGACCGTTTCGAACGGGGGCAAAGCTCACTTTCACGTTGCCGCTTCTGAAGAGGAAATGCCAGATACAGGTCTTGATGCAAACGCCTCAATTCGGAGCCCGATTACGAAAGCCTATATGCTCAACTTGTCGCACCTTCCTAAGCCCAGTTTCGCTCAATTAGCCCTAAACCCTAACTGCTGCAGCCCTGGCCTTCAAGCTATATCCCACCGGCCCCACATTCGGAGATACTGCTGGACCACGATTCTGAACTTCAGACGTAGTTTATGAAATAAGTGTATCAATCATCACGGGACGGTGAAATGCTACAATGCTAAACCCTAAATCCTGGACCCGACCCGACATCCGAGCTATCTTAGGATGAAACCATGGGCCCCTAGTATGGGCCCTTAAGCCTGGGATCCTTATATACCTAATATAGACCCTATTTGTACCCTTTAAAGTCACTTAAAAGGGCTAAGGCCCCATACTAAGGGCCCATACGTCTAACCTTTGAAGCTAGGAGTGCCGTGACTTCGTCGCCCTTCTTCAACAGAAAGGCTACAAGATCCAGAGCCTTGGTGACGTCAAGGATCGTGCCACTTACGAGCCTCAGCTTGGTTACCCTGGAAGTAGAGTAGGTAGCCTTTAACCTTTTTGGAGTAGTATAATCCCTATATGATCCTTGTATTTATGAAAAAGGTTAACCTTTAGTTCCCCCATGATACCTGACAAGTAGGTTACATTTAAGGGGAGGATCCGCATCAAGCTCCCCAGGAGCATCTGAGTACATAGAACTCCTTAGGTTCGCGTGCAATGCTGCATAATGGAAGACATCAGCACACAAGTTTGAGCCCAGCTAAATCCCGAACCCTAAACCCCGGCTCTTTATATGAACCCTAATAGTTTGCGGTTATGGGGCCAGGGATATTTGGGGTTTAGGGCGGTCGTGCTAAGCTGCAGCTTTTTGCAGCTAGCAGTCGGATGAGAAACACGAGTGCGAAAGCTACAAGCAGCTCTAGGTTCGGAAGCCAACGCTCAACCCGGCGCAGGATGTCAGGTTGTAGTATAAGGCAGTTTCAGGGGACTGAATAATCGGCGACAGTTGTCCCTTAGATTCTAGGCCCTATGTAACTATACTATACACTCTAAGACTCTGGAACCCTAGTCTAACTGAGTAACTTTGCTAAGGCCCCCGTATCACCCCCTTAGTTTTGCTTTCGTGCATTTTAAAGCAACGCCTTAAACCTCATTCCAATTTCAATTCGGCCCTTATCAGGCCCCAAGAGTTTTCCTTCCTAGCGCTGATATGACTATACCTTACCAAACCCTAAACCCTACTCTGACTTTAAGGTCCCATATCACCCCCGGAACTGTCGTCAGCCAAGGACAAGATTGTCGCCGAGTTTGGATCATCTCATCCGGATCACTGCCTTCGACTGGAGTACCTTTTCTTTGCGCAGGATGGACAGGGTGAATGATGCATCCCAAGAACCTGGTGAATCCAGAAGTCATGCAGAAGTTGTTTGGGAGTTGTGCATACACAATGACAAGCACGTCAATCACTGCATAACATGCAGAAATCAGTGCATATTTACATGTTGGACTCCTTTGTCTAGCTGTTTCTGTGTGTGGCAGTAGCACGATCAATAGGTCGTGATGACGAGGCGGGTGATGGTGACGGTGATGGTGACGATGATGATGGTGATGATGGTGATGATGGTGATGGTGGTGATGATGGTGATGGTGGTGATGACGGTGGTGATGATGATTGTGATGATGAGGATGGTGAAGATGGCAGTGGCGTTGGTGGTGGTGTTGTCTGAGAAAAATCACAATGATGAAGCGTGTAAGGCAGTGTAAGGCTTGTGCTGGTGTTGCTGATGCGAACTAAGTTCCTGAGCGTCACGACGACGACCATGGTTGCGTCACTTTGCTTCTGCTACTGCTGATGTTCATGTCTGATGCTGCTGGTATTGATACAGAGCTCTCTCCTGTTTGCAGACAGGAGCGTTTCGAAGCGATGGTGCAAGCCTGGGCGGCAGGCAACATCGACGAGGTGACACCTCTCATCTCCGTATTGAGGTCTCATACATCAAGAATTAGTCCTACTCTTGCCAGCAGCAACCCCCGCACCCCTCCCCCCCAAAACAAAAACCAAAAAGCTACACCCGAAACTCTAAAAACTAAACCCTACACCCCAAAAGCTAAGCCCCAAACCCTCTACACAACCCGGGGGCAGGTCGGCGCGACGTTTCGGCGTGATGGCATCGGCCTTCGCCAGCCGGCCGTAAGATGTGGCAGGGTTCGGTACTTGGAGGTTCATGGGCAGTTACATGTGGGGTTATAGGTAGGGTAACTATACTTATAACTCATATTAGGAGACTTGTAACCCTACTTATAACTACCCTAAACCCCTAATCCCTATCAAACCCTACAGAACCCTTAAAGGAACCCATGAGCCTCCAAGTAGGGACATCTGAAATTCTCGCCAGCCTCAGGATCGATGAGTTCTGTGAGGAGTGTCATAGGGTATAGGTTTCGGGTTTAGGGTTTAGGGTTTAGGTTTAGGGTTCTCGGAAATATCGGCCAAGGGCGTTGTGCCACAAACCCAAAGTTTTGCCTAAACCCTACCGGTTTAAGTCCCATACCCTCGAACCCCAAAACCCCGAAGCCCGAATTCCCTAAATCCCAAACCACCGAGAGCCTTTAGATCCTTCAGAAAATAGACCCTTAACCCTAAACCCTAAACCCTCAACCTTAAACCCTAAGCCCTAAACCCCCAAACTTCCGAAAGCCCTTAGATCCTTCAGAGAATAGACACGGAAGGCGATGAGTATCAGATCTCCGGGCCTGAGCTGGAGGCACGAGGAGTTTATGGCTCGAAGGTTTAGGGCTTCAGGGCTTTGGGCCTTTAGGGTTTACCTTAACCCTGAAGAACCTACCTTTTTAAGGACTTATATAAGGAGATCATAATACGGAACCCTAAAAAGGTAGGTTCTTCAGGGTTAAGGTAGGGTTTAGGGTTTAGCGGATTCCATATAAGGTTCTAATTATAGTGAGGGTTCAATCAGGAGTACGATATACAAGTTCTAGAATAAAGGATTACTGTAAGGGTTCTGTAGGATTTGGGGGGTTTTGGGGATTGGCTCAGGGTTCAGGATTCTATCAAGCTTTTCGGTTCTAGGAATTCCGTCTAGTGCTGCGGACTCAAGTTTAATGTAGAAGCCTGAATAATTACCAATATTATTCCTTAGGGTTCCGTCCTTATGATAAATATAGAATAAGATACCCCAAGACTCTGGTCCGTAATAGTAGGTTTTAGGCTCTTTGGACGTCTAAGGTGCCTAAAACTTTCAAGGGTTGGGGCAGGAGAAAGGGATTGGGTCAAGGACCGCTAGTAAGGCCTGGTACGGGATGGTTTGTTCTTGTGTTAATATAGAGGCCGTAAATTGTTTTGGGTGCTCCTTATTATAATGAAGGTATAATATACCCCCAAACCCGGCCCATTCTAATTATCAAGGCCCCTTATATTATGCTATGCTTCGGTGTCTAAATGGATGGCGCGGCTCAAGGCCTGAACGGTGTCTGGCAACATCCTTACCGTCCTTTGGTCCTAAACCCTCAACGCCCGACAAGGCCGTCATCCTTGTGGACTTAGGGGCTTCAGTTGTCCATCCCGGCACGGCTTAGTTAAGATTCATGTCTGCGGATTCGAAAGCCTGGAAGGCAGAAGACCTAAACCTCCCGAAAGCTTTCCTTGCACCTCAGGCCTCGAAATGCTTTCGACCTGCAAGCCCCGGACCTCCAAACAGTTTACGAAAATCCCGGGAGTCACAGGCCCCCGAAGCATCCGTGCGGATTTCACAGACGCGCGAAAGTGGTCCAGTTGTAAGGCTTACGGCTTACGGCTTGCCTTTTTTTCCGTTCGCCCAAATCCTCGAACTCCAAATTAACAGCCACGAAGCCTGGAAAGCCATCTGATCTGCGAGAACAACGAACAACGCTAGTATTTTGAGTCGCCTAAACATGGCAATCCCATCGCCAGACGATGGTCAACATCGCGCGCACCGTCCCCGGCGTGATTGGCGAGCGCATGCTTGGGGGTGGCGACAAGGCAGCTGCTCACCATTTCGGTTTCGAGTTTCAGGTTGAGGGTGCTATAGGGGCTCGGAAGAATTACTAACAGTACTCCCCTGTAGTCTGCATGTAAATTTACGTATACTGTCCTGTGCCTCTACGTAATAAGGCCCTGATGGACTTCAGGAGGTTTCCAGAGCTTTATTTCAGGTTTTTGGGTTAGGGCCAGCTAAGAGTTTGAGACGCGTGGGCAGGTTTGAGGTTTCAGGTTCAGTTCGGTGTTTGTGTGTGTTTTCAGGTTTAGGGAATCTGCGGCTTCATCTCATGCAAGCAGCGTGAAGTACAGACCCCGGACGAGGAGCAAGATAATTACGGGCCAAGCCAATGTGCCGGTCCTTTCATCCGCCAACAATCAACTGTCTGTGGTACTAGTGACAGTTGTCTTCAAGGTGAAGGCGGTGGTGTTGATCGCCGTCGTCGTCGTAGTAGCAGTAGTAGTGGCAGTGGTAGTGGTAGTGGTAGTGGTAGTGGTAGTAGTGGTAGTAGTAGTAGTAGGAGTAGTATAGTGGTGTTGTACTAGTAGTACCAGTCGTACTAGTAGTACTAGTAGTACTAGTGGTACTACTGGTACTAGTGGCACTAGTAGTACTAGTAATACTAGTAGTACTAGCAGTACTAGTAGTACTAGTACTAGAACTCGGAGCAAGAGCAGGAGTTGGAATTGGAGTAGGAGTAGGAGTACGAGTGGTAGTATGAGCTGCAGCAGCAGCAGCAGCTCTTCAAGTTCGATTTCGATTCGGTACTCCGTGCGCCACGCAGGTTCGAGAACCAGGGCACGGCACAAACCTGCGTGCCATTTTGGGATAGTCATTGAGCTTTCAGCAAAGATCATACAATTCAGGCATTGGGTTCAGAGTTTGGGACTGAATCAGCGGTCCGGTCTTGGTGGCTTAGTTTGCCGAGCTGGCGAACCTGCATCAGGGTCCTCTCCAGAAAACAACGCAACATCCAGACAAGGCTTCTTGTAGTGTTTCAGGTTGCTCCCTGATTCACAATAGGCCGGAGATTGCAGGGCTGCGGCCATGCAGCCAAAGCAATCCTGAATTCGGAGTTGCCACATACACAGAAGTCAGACAGACACTCCGATTAGTAAGATCCTTATGCTTATAATACATGTCGCAAAGGGTTCAATTGGCTTTCGCTATCTCGAAAACTCTTAGAAGCTGCTCACACTATGCCAACATCGGAGCACCTGAAAGCCTTTTCGTTGAACCTTTATGTTAATCTCGACTGTAATATCCAGGTCCGGACTGGCGCAGGTCAACGCTGCGCCTCAGTCGTTCTGAGCAGTCCGCTACTCCCTCATATCACATATTGCCCTACCCAGAATCCCCAAAGTAGTTCCTTTTTGGGGTTCCCTTATAGGATTCTATATATGAACCCCAAAAAGGAACTACTTTGGGGCCTCTGGGTAAACCCTAAGCCTAACCCTCCCACAAAGCCTGGGGTTTTGGGGGTTTGGGGATATCGCTTTCAATTCCGGGTTTTTAAGGCGTAGCGGCCTCGGTATTCTTGCCCTTTGGTCAGGGAGCTTCCGGCGCTATCCTTCGGCCGCATGCAGAGCGCGCTCTTCGCGATGCAGTGGAGACCGGGCCGCCCTGTCGGCAGTTCAGATGACGTTCACGGATGTTCATTTTTTATCTGTGTGTATGTATGGATATAATTATAGAGAGAGAGAGTGTGTGTGTGTTTGAGTGTGCGCGCGCATATGCGTGAGACTCTCCTTGCAGTAAACAATTGCGGTAGCCGCTACAGCAGCTGCTGCTGCTTCCGCTGCTGGCTCCTTGCCGCTGCTGCTGTCGATGCTGTCGCAGCTGGTTATGGTGGTGGTGGTGGTGATGGCTGTGGTGACATCTTCTGCTGCCACTGCTGTGGCGGTGCTCTTCTCTTTCAACACGAGCGTTCATGCTGGTCATGTTGTTTTTGCTTGTAGTCCGGCGCGTAACAGTACTTCTACCATCCACATTGCTTAACATCTTTCCGGATGTTAGTTGAACGCTAAGACTGTGTTGAGGGCCTTTGTGGCTCAGGTAATACAGTCGTCGGAACGATTGCCACTACTATCCTTTCGGCATCCGTATAGTAAAAAGACTACAATATGCCACCCCAAACCGGCTCATGTATTACTAAAGGTAATCGTTAGGATGGGTTGGTGCGTATTGTGTTCTACTCAAGAACGGAGGCTTGCGTTCAAGGGGGAGCTCCCAAATGCTCCGTTGGAAGGCGACGAAACTCCCGAACCCTCCTTTTTCCGTGTACCTGATTGTTTATTGTGTCTTGGGTTTATAAGTTCGAGATTGGGGCGGTGCTCAAGATCGGAAACCACCAAATTTGAGGTACAAACGCTCCTATCCACATCTCGCTGCCTCTCGACTGCAGTTCCTCCTTGGAAGGGGGGGCCTTGGCATCTGGGTTGTCCGGGATTTTGGGGGTATAGAGTTTTGTGGTTCGGGGTCGAGGGCTTCAGGGGCCAGTGGCCAGGATTTGGGAGTTTCTGGAGCTTATGGCTACGGCTGAATGCTTGTCAGACTGATTCCTCAAAAAGCCTTACCCAGAGCCCCAAAGTAGTTCCTTTTTGGGGTTCATATATAGAATCCTATAAGGGAACCCCAAAAAGGAACTACTTTGGGGCCTCTGGGTAATTCATCCCAGCCCTTGAAGCCCCAAGCATCCGTACGCCTCAATCCGTGACCCCCAAATCTCCGACACCTTGAAGCTTAGTCAGTATATCCTACCCTACACCCTAAACCCTAAACCAAAAAACCCTATAAACCCTAAACCTAAACCCTAAACCCAAAACTCCTAGAAACCCTAAACCCCAGACCCAAAAAACCCTATAAACCCTATAAGCCCTAAACCAAAACACCCAATAAACCCTAAATCCTACGCCCTCAAAGGCACACCCGTAACGCGAACTGCTGAGCCTCGGGCCCCAGGCCCTCTCAGCTCTTGCAGCGAATGCGGAACCAATCTCAGGGAACCCCAATACCTAGAAGTAGAGTAGGTAACCTTTAACCTTTTTGGGGTAGTACAATCCCTATATGATCCTTGTATTTATGAAAAGGTTAACCTTTAGTTCCCCCATGATACCCGACAAGTAGGCCAAAAGAACCCAAACATAAACTTTTGGGTGGGATATCCCGCCCTTATTGGCTTCCTTAAAGAGCGGGTTATGGGAGATCCCAATCTTATGGCTTTTGTTTAGGTGCTTTTTTGGGCTCCTACAACCAGCTAAGTAGGCCTTTGGAACTTAGTAGCTGCGCAGGTAACCTCTAACCTTTTTGGGGTTTATATAATCTTACTATATCCTAAAAGGTTAACCTTTTTTTGGGCTAGGGTACTCAGCCCCTACGGGAATCTTTTACATGTTACCTCATTTGGATATGGAAGTTTTCATAATAAAAGGCTGGTAAGTGCCAACCCAGTAGGAAATAATCTCGAAGCCCAAACCTACAAGTCCGGCTGAGGTCTTTGGGTAAAACAAGAGAAAGCTGTAGTCCCTAAGCTTTCATATCGTCCTCAGCCCGATACTCCCTGAACCCTCAACTTCAACCCCTAAACCCCACTGTAACCATTGCAAGTCCAGTTGCCCGACACCAGACCCCCTTGAAAGCCCTCCACTTATTTTGGCAACAAGCGGGTTTCGAGCTCCGTTTTCAGGGTTTTGGCGAGGGCTAGGGCTTCAACCCTAAGCCCTAAGCCGAGTCCATGGAGCAGTTCCGGGGCTAAACCCTAAACCCCAAACCCTAAACCCCAAACCCTAAACCCCAAGCCCTAAAAGCCCGACCGAAATCCGAAGTGCTGAGGAGAAGTGCGCCGTTCATGTGGTCCGCGTCTGCAAAGGTGTGGAGGTCTGCCGATAGATCGAAACGGTTCGTGCGGTGTAACCCAGAAGGTCTACATTGAGGGCTGCTGTTCATGAAACCCCTAAATGGGTTTAGGGTTTAGGGTTTAGGGAGTTTCCGAAAATTGGGGTACCTTATTTTGGAGACTGTTTGGATACTATATTAATGCCCCCTATTCTCGGAAACCCCGCATATAACTCCTGACAATTAGGTCTTTCGGGTTAAAGGCAGGGCTTTGAAGCTGGTGGCAGAAACCGCTGGCACCGTCATTATTGTCGTCGTCGTCATCATCATCATCATCATCATCAACAGCATCATAATCAACCATCGCCATCACCTGCATCGGCAGCATCAGCATCATCAATAGATTGTGCATCATATCATTCTTCAGCATGCCTTGTCATCATCGTCACCATCACCATCATCATCAGCAGCATCAGTATCATCGGCATTAACGCCATCATCGTCAGTGGCATCAACATCGCCGTGACTGTCACCCCCATCACCACCATCACCACCGTTATCGTCATGCAGCAGCAGCACATCGCCCTCAACATGCCCGTCACCACCATGATGACCATCTCCATCGCCATCCTCACCATGATCACAGAAAAAAGTTCTCCTTAGAAACGTTGCAACTCCCGAAAGAATCACCGTGCCAACATGCGTAGGTCCAACAAGTTCGCAGCAGCTGTGTGCGGTGAAGCATCCCTTTGAACTCCAGTCTTCAAGTCGAAAAAGCCCTTAGATCCTGAGTCCTCTCTCGTGCTCCCCCGTGCCTAGACCCTGATCAAACCCTAACCACAAGACCAGAAATCCTAACCCTAAAGTACTGAATCCTGAACATGTATAAAGATCCCCAAATCTTGACCCAAACCTCGGATCCTAAATTCCGACCTTGGGTCCTAAATACAAACCCTTCGATCTGAAATCGTTAAAACGTAGACATGACATGCGGGGATCCGACATCCGACACCTTATATCCCAAGTCTCGACGACGCTTATCCTCTTAACCGTCCTCGGGCAGGCAAAGCGTCACCGCACGCCGAACCTGAAACCCTAGCTTTAGGCCCAAAACCAGGGGTTAGGGTTAGGATACTTTTTGGGGTTAGGGTTCGTTTGGGGTTCAGGGTGGTTTCGGGTGTAGGTTCGGCCTAGTGACCTTTTCATGCCCCGGCTCGACTGCAACTGAGCTCACGAACTCTGAACCTTGAGTTTAGGTGTTTCCAGTGTCTAGGGTGAAGGGTCTAAGGGCTTGGAGTTTACAGTGGACGGGTCAGGGCTTTGAGTTCAGGACGAAGGGTCTGTGAAGGTGCTATCTGGCCTGCTTTGAGCGCCGAGTGAGGGGCCTTTCAAGCCATCCCTCTGAGAGCTTGCCTAAGCGGTTTAGGGTTTAGGCTTAACGAGTGAATGGTGTCATTGATTGATTAGAACTGTCGAAAGAGCAAATGTATGTCGCTGTATGTATGGGCGAAAAGGCCTATATATGGTATACGCACGCACGCACCTGATATAGTACCCTAAATAGTGGGATCCTTATTTTCCAAGGGCCCCAAAATAAGGTACCGCCGAATTTTCGGAAGCTCCCGTATCTTGCTCTCTAGAGTCGGATGGTACCCCGGCAATACAAGAATACATATCGAAAAAGGTGCTGCCCAGCTGCATTTTCGGCTTGTGGGGATCCAGTTTTGCGGGAACCCTAAACCCTAAACCAAAACCCTAAACCCTAAACCTTAAACCCGAAACCCTAAACCTTAAACCCTAAACCCCAAACCCTAAACCAAAACCCTAAACCCTAAGCCCTGAAGAGACGAGGGTCCCGAGCTTTTCGGGGCCTTCAGGTTGCAAGTTTAAGTAATGTAGGGGCCTTGGTACTTAGAATAGTTTTTTTTTTTTGGGGGGGGGTTCCGTATATGAACTATAGTATAATATCCCAAAAAAACTCTACATTATATGGCTGGTTGTCAAAAATATGGTCCCTTCTCCGGTACCCTAAATTATAAGGGACCATAATTTTGACAGCCACCCATATGGGGCTTGGAATTTGGAAGACTTGAGTACCCCAGACCCCCGGAGGATCCAAAAAGTAGATCCCTTAATGGGGGTTCCTATAAAGTACCCTTAGTACCCTAAACCCTAAACCCTAAACCCTAAACCCTAAACCGTAATTAGGGGATCTACTTTCTAGATCCTCCCGGGGGTCTGGGACATGGGGCCAGCGAGACTCGGACCCAGGGTTTCTGTTTGAGGCTGGTCTCGTTTAGGGTTCCGGTGTCTAGAGGTCATAGGGTTTAGGGGTCCAGGGTTTAGGGTTTAGGGTTCAGGGTTTAGGGTTTAGGGTTTAGGGTTCAGGGTTTAGGGTTTAGGGTTTAGGGTTCAGGGTTTAGGGTTTAGGGTTTAGGGTTTAGGGTTTAGGGTTTAGGGTTCAGGGTTTAGGGTTTAGGGTTTAGGGTTTAGGGCAGTTCGATGTGAAGGCTTTGGGTGCATACCGGAACCGTAACCTGGCGGGATGCTTTCGCAGTGTCAAAGCTTTTCTGCAAAAGGGAGCCTGCGAGAAAGGACAGCCCAGCAGGTTGATAGAATGCGTGGTCGAGGCATGCCCGAAGGACGGCGTTAAGACCCCGAGCCCCGCAGCTCCGCTCTGTAACCTGTTCCCCAACATCTTCTCGAGGCTCGACATTCCAGAGCGTAAGCCTTAAAATGCCAACTCGGCTGTTGCATCCAGGGTTCCCTTACTAAGCCAAATAGTAAGACAAAAGGATACCCCCTAGCCTCTTTTGCCTGACCACCAGGAGAGCCTCTCTTGGCGCGCGTCTCCCCCTGAGCGGTTCAGGGTTTGGGTTTGGGTTTTGTTGGGGACTGGACTTGGGGTTTAGGGTTTTTAAGGGTTTGGAGTTCTTTTTATCAGAGGTTTCGTGGTTTAACTGCAAAGGTTGTTGCGATGGAGTCTGGAGTTCGAGACTTGTTTCCTGTCGAATGCCTCGAAACCGAAGACTCACCATGAAATCTTGAAGTGACCCTAAACCCTAAACCCTACCTTAACCCTGAAGAACCTACCTTTTTAAGAACTTATATAAGGAGATCATAATAAGGAACCCGAAAAAGGTAGGTTCTTCTGGGTTAAGGTACACCTTACGCCCTACACCCAGTTCCGTCGTGAAGTTCTGAAGGCTTGCGCCGGGAAAGCTTCCGACTCCCAGTGAAGAGGAGAAGGAGGCAGCGGAGCTGCGGATTTGGAGGGTTTCGAATTTGAGGATTCAGGAGTCAATATAGGGGCTTGAATAATTACCAATGCTGTTTTTGGGGGGTTTCCTTAAATTACTGTAGTTATAGTATAATGGGCCTCAAAACCCTATTCTAATTATTAGGGCCCCTTTATTCGGATTTAAGGTCAGGAGGAGATCAGGATGGCTTACGTCAAGCAACGTAAACGTAAACTCTGACACACACGGCTTTGTAGGGATATTCCCGTCAAGAGGTCATGTTTAGGTGTTTTCGTTGGCTCCTCTCTCGGATATGATTTAGACACAAATCCTTATTATGGTGTCCTTCTTGTTCTTCTTGTTGTGATTGTTGATGTGGTGGTGGGGCGTCTTGGGATCGACGGTGTCGCCGTCGTCGTCGTTGCGGCTGTTGCTGTTGTTGTCGTTGTCGGCGCTAGTGCCATGGATACTACAGTGCCTCCTGCCTACGTGGCGCTTGCTAGTTTTACTGCTAGTGCTGCTGTTCTAGGTCTTGTTTCTGTTGTTGTCCTTGCCGAAGATTCTTATCATTGTCATGGTTAGGCTCTTTTCAAACCCTAAACCCCAAAACCCTAAACCCTTTTAGGAGGCGAGTCTTGGTGCTATACTGCTGAAGTTCAGGAGAGTCTCACGCTGAGGTTCAGAATTTTGTCTTGAGAGGGTTTGATGCATGCAAGCACAGTGCCCAGGAAGTGAGACAGACCTGCCCGACCCTGACTGCCAGGGCCACAGTACTGTTAAGGTTGAGGGCAAGAGCTCAACGGCTCCGGGTGAATCTCAGCACAAAGCTGGTCAGCAAATGGCAAAGAACCGCACCCTACAACTTTCGAGCTCTAGTACTGAAACACTACAAAGCAAGAAGCCCCCAACCCTAAACCCCACTAGATTCTGCTTCGGGAGTCGGCCCACCACTCCTCGGCTGCCGCAAGCTCCTGATGACCGGTGTGACCGGTTAGGTTAGACCTTTTGGGCTTAGGTTTAGGGATCTCAAAGCAAGACAAAGCCAGTGAAGAACGCACCCGGCACTCTGAACCCCTTTTTTGAGTGTCGGGTTCAGGGTTTAGGCTGTAGGGTTAAGTGCCCTGAACATAGACCGGAAACATAAACCACAGGAGCCATATCATGCACCGCAGGAGCAGAAACCGTTCTCCGCTTAGGTCCGCAACCGGCCGCTGGACGCCCCGGATCCCATCCGCCTCAAGCCAAGGCAGCGTGGAAGAAATTAGGGGTGTCTTAAGGCGTTTAAAGATTCCACCCTAAACCTAAACCCTCGAACCCATAGACCCTTAACCCGTAACCCTAAACCCTAAACCTAAATCCTCAAACCCATAGACCTTAAACCCTAAACCCTCAACCCTAAACCTCAACCCTCAAACCCATCGACCCTTAGCCCGTAACCCCAGACTCTTCTATCTATCCCTCCCCACCAGAACACCTCCACTATCCGCTACAGGGGCGCTCACCCCAACGAGGGCTCTAGCACAGAAGCCTGCAGCGTGACCCATATTATTTCTTAGGGTTCCTTGTTCTACTTACCTAGTTACAAGTACCACAATATACACCAAGACCTTGTTTTGATTCTTGAGGCCCCCCCCCCATATTAAACTCGATGTCCAGGCCGCTGTCGGGTGCCTGCGGCTGCCTCTCTTTGACTGCCGTGGCCGCAGCGTGCGGCCTTGGCACCAAGGCGGCTCGGTTTCGGTTTGGTGCTGTCTGATATAGGGGCCTTACTAGTTGGAATAGGGTGAGGATTTTGTATAGGGGCCTTAATAATAAGAATAGGGTTGTGGGGTGTATCATACCATAAATATAACAAGGAACCCACACAATAGTATTGGATTGGATACGGACACTCGTGCTTCGGGCCGCGTTGTGCGGCACGGGGAAGCGCGTCCCAAAATTCATGCGCGTCTAAATTCGGGCTGGTTTCAGCCTTGCGCAGAAATNCGGACACTCGTGCTTCGGGCCGCGTTGTGCGGCACGGGGAAGCGCGTCCCAAAATTCATGCGCGTCTAAATTCGGGCTGGTTTCAGCCTTGCGCAGAAATCTGGGACAGTGCCACAGTGCGCACTAAGGCCGGCTAGAGGGTGCAACAGCAATCGTTGGAAAAGCTGTGTTTAACAGCGCCTGCGATCAAAAGCTTTCCCTCCTCTAGAACGAAAAGGAGCTGAAGTCCATTCGATGCTACCTCCGTGAACTACCACGAAAAGCCATGCGCCGAACATCCTCAGATAAGTTGGCCGGCAAGATGCGTCAAGAGCCACCAGGGTCAAAGCAGCGAGGACACAGCTGGGCATCACCACCCCCCAGCAGCATACGCGAAGCAGTCATGGGTTGGCGATCATTCACTACATGCTTATCAGCAAAGAGCCGTGGCAGAACGCTGGGCATCTTGCCCCTGGCCATGCGGATCTGGACCTTCGCTTCGCAAGTCTCGTGTCGGGTCTCAGGGTCGCAGACATGCGTTGTCTGCCACAGTTCATCTTGNGCTCCGAGTTCGCAGAACATTCCGAGGAATAGGCTCCCACATGCCTTTCCAAACATCCGTGAGACAAGGAGCATCATGGAGCTGCTGAAATAACATTCGCCCACGCTCCTGTTGACAGCATGTGTTCCCACATGGGCGATCATGCTGCCTGAGCACTGCAACACAAGCAGCACCTGTAGCAAGTATATTGCAGAAAGGTTNGCATGTGTTCCCACATGGGCGATCATGCTGCCTGAGCACTGCAACACAAGCAGCACCTGTAGCAAGTATATTGCAGAAAGGTTCCCACTTACCGATACACGGGTCACGCAGTCTTGCTATTATTTGTTCCAGCGCATCTGCATCAAGTCGAGACCGGAAGTCAGTGTGGCAAAGGAGTTCTCTGCCATTTGCTTTATGAGAGGCTTCTGGGATGTCAGGTCGACGCGTGTCCGGCTTTGTAAGACCAAGCGCACATCTCGAAGTGAAACCGCATCCCCATACTCCAGGAGCTCATAGACAGCACGGCCCACCATGGTTGATGTTAAAGGCGTTCCCTTCCCCATTTGGGGCGATTCTACAGGAACTGGGGCTANCTCATAGACAGCACGGCCCACCATGGTTGATGTTAAAGGCGTTCCCTTCCCCATTTGGGGCGATTCTACAGGAACTGGGGCTACCGATATTCCTGCCCTTGCAGGCGATTCGAGCCCTCACAATAGTATTGGTAATTATTTAGGCCCCTGTATTACCAATGGTTTGTAAACTGAAGGTCCTTTGAGAGAGGGTTCTGGGAACGACTCCTTTATTAACCAAAAGCCCTAAACCAGTGAGTTCCCTGTAGTGGAAGAGGGACATCAGAGATCTAGATTTGGTGACAATAAGCGTGACCACAAGAGATGATGGTAGTCATATTAGGGGCGTTTTATGTTCCTACTAAACCCCAAAACCCCAAACCCCTAAAATGTCAACCTCGGGAGAGTTATAAGTGCCCTAAATGGAGTTACCCTAATTATAACCCTACTTATAACCAACTTACTAAGTCCCCTGCCCCTTCAAGTAGACCCTAAACCCTAAACCCCATAGATCCCTTTAAGNATAAGTGCCCTAAATGGAGTTACCCTAATTATAACCCTACTTATAACCAACTTACTAAGTCCCCTGCCCCTTCAAGTAGACCCTAAACCCTAAACCCCATAGATCCCTTTAAGGAACCCTGTAGATCCCTTTAAGGAGCCCTTTAGGAACCCTTACTAAGTCCGCTGCCCCCTTCAAGTAGGTGGGCGCCGCTGCTTGCCTCGGCGCGGCTGCCGCTGGAGCCATGGAGCTCGCGAGATCCGCGGTGAGGCCCAAGCTCTGGGGTCTCGTGAGGGCTTAAGGTTCATATGGTAGAGAGGTTCAGGGTTTAGGGTTTAGGGTATACTGTTTAGGGTTTAGACTTCAGGCTTTAGGGTTTGGAGTTGGGGGTTTAGGGTTTAGGATTTAGACTTCAGGGTTTGGGGTTTCGGGTTTAGGGTTTGGGGTTTCGGATTTACTGTTTAGGGTTTGGACTTCAGGCTTTAGGGTTTGGGGTTTAGGGTTTAGGATTTAGACTTCAGGGTTTGGGGTTTAGGGTTTGGGGTTTCGGGTTTAGGGTTTCCAGGGAGGCGGGCTGTTAGGGCTTTATTCATGGTTTGTGCCTGGTGTTTAGTTGCTTTTTCGGGTTTTTGCTTTTGCTCATTAGGCGTTTAAGGTATAGTAGGGTGGTATACGAAGGTTGTGATGTACGGCTTAAGGTCAAGACATAATGGCTTCTAAGGTTTAAACTTTCTGAAGGCTCCAGAAGGGTTTAAAATCGAGCTTTTGAAAGGCTTGAGGACTGTTGAGGCCAGCTTTTCATAGCTGTCTTCGGGGCTTTGGCGGTTCGGATTTGGCTTTTTGGGTAAGGGCAGGCTGGGGTGTAGCGTGCTCCTCTGCCAGGTATGCCGTCGACTGTGTCAGTGCAGACAATGCCCGGCGCTGGAGAACGGCCCGGGCGCCAGAGTAAGGTACGGTTCTGCCAGCTGGATAATATAGGGTCTCATAGGGTGTATAAAGATTCAGACTGCAGCAGAATAAGTTTGGGTATATGATTTTGCAAGCATAAAGGGCTCCCTATGTATGAATGTACCATAATACACCCCAACACTTGAAGGGGCAGGGGACTTAGTAAGTAGGAGTGCCCTAAATGGAGTTACCCTAAGTATAACCCTACTTATAACCATACTTATAACCAACTTACTAAGTCCCCTGCCCCTTCAAGCACCTTCTTCAAATTGTTAGATCAAGGCCCTGTAAGGCCCTGCGCCCCAAGAGCATCCCTATCCTGCACGAGGTACTTTCGTGTTCGCATGTAGGGGACGTAGGGAATGGGAGTAGTCCGTATTCAATCCCCAATAATAGTCTCCATAATCCATTCCCCCACTCCCTACTAAGAACCAGACCGGAGCTATAGATAAATAGCCAGTCTTCGGGATAACCGAGATCCTAAACCCTAAACCTTAGAATGTCCGCTCCAACCCCACACCCCAAAAATATCAGCTCCTGCCCAGAGGGTCCTAAGTACTAGGGTCTCTCTATAATGGGAACTAGTATTATGATTTGGGGAAGTATACTAGGGTTTCTATAATGGGAATTAGTATTATGATTTGGGGAAGTTCCCCCCCCCCCTCCCCCCCGGGTAGCAGTACCTAGGACCCTTTGGGCTCCCTNGAATTAGTATTATGATTTGGGGAAGTACCCCCCCCCCCTCCCCCCCGGGTAGCAGTACCTAGGACCCTTTGGGCTCCCTACCCCCCGAAACCTAAAGCCCTAAACCCCAAAACCTAAACCCTAAAGCCCTAAACCCTAAACCCCCTAAACCCTAAAGCCCTAAAGCCCTAAACCCTACACCCCAAAACCTAAACCCGAAAGCCTACACCCTCAACCCCACGTCCCAGGCCGTAGTTGAGCCGCAACCAGACTTCGGCGCGACCTCCCCTGGACTGCTCTCAGGGTTCCTGAGGTTTTGGGTTTAAAGTTTAGGGTTTAGGTTTTAAGGTTTTGGGTTTAGGGTTAAGGTTTAGGGTTAGGTTAAGGGTTGGGGTTTCTTAGATAGCCAATGGGGGAACTTTAAACTTTTTGGCCTTATATATTTGGTCTATCTTAGAAAGTTTAAACTTTTTTGGGCCCGGTTATTGAAGGAGAGAGGTTTAGAGCCTAGAAGTACGTAGTTGTGGGCTGATGCATGGATGTATAGACTTGGGACTGACAGTCCAAAGTCTTATGGTCTGCAGGGTGGGAGATGCAAACACAAGCGCCTGTCAACATGTGGGCAGTTCACAAAAAAAACTAGGACGAGGGTCCTCTTTTCATATGAGTAGGGTTTATAGTACCGTTTTGGTGAGTGTAGATAGGCCTCCTTCTGAATATTGGTGAGTGTATATATTGGGCCTATTGGGTTTTATTGTGGGGATACTAGTAATATAAACCATACCCTATATGGGTGCCGTCCCCTTTTTCGGTAAAAAAGGGCTTAAATTAGAGAACTAGCCAGGTCTCTTTGGGTCACTTTCTGGCAAGATGAGCCCTGACATCCGAAGACGACATTGCTACTTGGTACCGGGCCTTTGGCCCAAACAAGTCCGAAGCTATGAAGCGGGG
>BGNK01001995.1:103464-119823 GCA_003297005.1 Symbiodinium sp. clade A Y106
GGGGGTAAATCCAGAGCTGAGAAAGCATGTCGGGATGTATTGCAACCCAAGCTCACATAGCAATTAAAGGCTTCGTGAACGTTCGGAAGCAGATCACTTGATTGCATTTCCTTCGCTGGTTCTTTGAGTGCTCTCCTTCAACCCTAACATGTTTCTGTGACTACACTGAGTATGCTGAGGCACCTGGTCAGCACCTCACAGTGGGTAGCGTTGCAGAGTTTCTTTTGGGACTTCTTCAGCATTGGCGATTCCTTTTTGATTCGTCTCTCCAGAAATGACTCTCATGCGGATC
Source organism: Symbiodinium sp. clade A Y106 (assembly GCA_003297005.1). Lineage (NCBI taxonomy): Eukaryota > Dinophyceae > Suessiales > Symbiodiniaceae > Symbiodinium > Symbiodinium sp. clade A. The sequence goes on from BGNK01001995.1 coordinate 103,757, forward strand.
TTGTTTTCTTCAGCTTCTTTCATGCGAGAGTCAACAGTAAAGCCTGAACCTGACCCCACTGCAGCCAAGGGTGCCCGAACTCTAAAACCTTAAACCCTCAACTTGACCCTCAACCCTAAACCCTAAGTCATTTCTGATTGTTGCATCTCCATGCCGGCAGCCCCGAGGAGCCTGTGCATCCCAGTCTTCCAGCCCTGCAGGTGCAGCAGTCGACGCTTTGTTTGTTGTTCACGATTCTTCGCTTTAGGGGTTAGGGCTTTTGGATCCCACGACGTCTGATCCCGGATGGCAAAATGCATCTAATTTGCTTCGGGATTGGGCTCCTGCCGTGTGGTCTGCGAAGTATCACGCTTCACTGCTACACAGCTCTATTGGCCCTCCCACGGTCAGTTTGAGTTTTGGAGCGGTTCATCATTGGTGCTGAAGCCCAGATCCGAAACCCTACCACTATCGGGGTAGGAATAGTTAGTTAGTAATAGAATCCCCTTATAGTCCCCTTTTCATTGTACTTTCTTGAAGAAAAGTTAGTAGTAGCATGCCCTTATAGACCCCCCTCCCCCCCTAATACTTGCAGTTCTTGTCAACCTCATAGCCCTTCCCTTTGAACCTCGTAGCCCAAAGCCCTAGAAACCAACAAAAAATCGACACTAAACCTTATAAACCCCAAACCCTATGAACCCCAAACCCGATAAACCCTACAAACCCTAAACCCTAGGCCCTATAAACACCATGCCAGGGAGTGATCCTCCCGGCCAGCCGGCCGATCCTCCCTCGGCGGAGTCGTCGGGCGTGGCTGGGGCCTCAGGCTGTAGCTAAAGTTGCATCTGATATTCTACATGTATATCTATATCTAGATCTGTATAGATGTCGGCATCTATATCTGCATCTGTGTTCACACTTATGTGTGTGTGTGTGTCAATGTACATGTACAAATGCAGCGATATAGTGTATAATGTGTGTATGTATGCGTCTATATATATACACATATACACACGCTTGCAGTTGCCCTATCTTCCTATGTATGTATGTATGTATGTATGCATGCATCCATGCATGTATCTCTGCATGCATGCATGCATGCATGTGCGTCTGTATGTGTGTATGTATGTGTCTATGCATGTATGCATGTACGCATGTTTGTACGCAGGTATGTAGGAGCATACGCACGTACGTTCGTACGTACGTACGTACGCACGCACGTACGCATGAATGTACGAGAGTATGTACATATGTATACATAAATATCCAACTCACTGGATCAATGAATGAAGCACGATCATGAAACTTAAACCCAGCCCCAAGCAAAATCGGACCTCAAAGCCTCATAAAAGCCGATAAAGCTTAATAGAAAGCTTATAGAGGCCTGAGGGTTTAGGGTTTAGGGTTTGGAGCCTGTGAAGCCTGCAGAATCCCTACAAAACCCAGAATACAAACCATATGGAATCTTTATTGATCCCCCATGAAGGCTATGACATGCTCAAGCAAACCCCGAAAACGCCGTGCCCCTCATGCGGTTGATGATATAAATCCTGCATTACCCATAATAAGGAATGTACCATACTTCCCATAGTCTAGGGTTCTTAGGGTAATGCAGGATTTATATCATCAAGTGTAGGTCTTGGAGATCCCAAGAGGTGAGGTCGACAGGCCTCTGGGCTGCGAAGTCGTAGGACGTCTGGGAAGAGTAGGGATGTTTTGAGGGTTCGGGTGTTAGGGCTATTGGGGCTGCAGGGTTTCAAAGGTTATTAGACGTTAGGGTTATCACGGTTTAGGGTTTAGGTTTTTTTGAATCTGTTTCAATATTTTTGTGGTTTTATGTGCTCATAAGCGCGTTTCACATGGCTTGGTACGGCATAATGTGGATCTTACGAGGGCGTTGCGTTGTGCGGTAGAGTCAATACGGTTTTACTGGGGTTTGCGATCGGGGGTTTCGCAACTATTTCATCATAACCTCTTTTTCAACCTATAAGCCCTAAATCAACCCTGAACCCAACCTAGACCCCCCAATACCCTCTAAAAAATACCCCAAAGAAGGGCCATAAGGACTACAGGGCCCTTATGGGAGTTTCCGAGAATTAGGGCTACCTTATTTTGGAGTCCTTATAATAAGGATCCTACTATTTAGCGAACTATATTAGGATCCCCTATTTTCAGAAACTCCCTTATGGGGGTCCTGGAAGGCCCCTTCAATCCGGAAGCCCAACAGCTCCGCAAGTTGATGTAATTGGTAATGATTGGGGTATATCATCTGCATGAACAGTTGATTCATTTTTATATTGGCAACATAGTGATAGTATTGAAATAGATCGTCAATATTCTATTAAGATCGAAGCACCAGAATCTGCGCAGCCCGGAAAGGCAACAGAAGCTGCCGGTCCCGGGATTTTTGGGCCCTAAACCCTAAACCCTAAACCCTTACACCCTGAACTCTGAGATCCTCCTGAGCTATCGGTTCGGCGGAACTTCGATCCCAAAATATCACACTACGGCTGATGGACAAAATCCTGCATTACCCATTATAAGGAATATACCATCATTCCCATAGTTTAGGGTCCTTAGGGTCATGCAGGATTTTGTCCATCAACAGTAGGACCCTTGTCCTCTTACACCCAGAAGCGTAAGCCCTAAACCCTACTCGAGAGAGCGGTTACGAATTGCAAATTGCCGGAAGATGTTGGGTTAGGGTCTAGACGTTTGGCTTTAGGGGCTTCAGGAAACGGGAAGCCCTAACAAATCATAAGGTTTACGGCCAGGGTTTGCACCTTAGGGTTTAGAGGTTTGGGTTTAGGGTTTTAGGTTTTTCTACCGATAGTGCTCCCTGCAACCGGAGATCTCATTCTGGATGATTTCTGTGAGAGGCTGAACCCTTTCGCTTGCGACTACGTACGACGCTCTGCCGGGAGCATAGCTTCCGCAGGTTTCGGATGTGGGGTTCAGGATATTGGGAGTATGGTTTATAGTGCTTATGATTGAAAACAACTGGGATGTAGGATTTAGGGAGTGCCCCGGAAATTGTCCGAATGTTTTGGGACTTCGTGCCTTGAAACCCCCAGCCCTTCAGCCAACGCCTTGCAGGGAACTATATGTTCAGAGAAGAAGCGCTGCCAGCTGTCTGCTGCGTTTCTTGCTCTGCTGCTATACTGACTTTGGTCGATGGATTTACTAGGGTTGAGGGTTTAGGGGTTTAGGGTTTAGGGTTTAGGGTTTAGGGTCTTAAGATCCTCAGCTTTCAGTTCAGGGTTCCTGGTGCTTTGTGCAGTGCTCCGGTCGAGTATTGTCCGCTGCATTGAGTTGAAGATTGCCCTAAACCGCGAGCCCCAATCCACCTATGCCCTAAATCCCCCCAAACCCAAACCCCCATAGACTAAACTCTAAAACAAACCCTATAAACCCTAAACCCTAAACTCACTAAACCTTAAACCTTATAAGCCCCATATATACCCGAAAACCCAAACCTATAGAGCCCAGCGCCCTCCCACGCCGAGATGTTTCCTTCGAGCGCTACTTCCTCTTTGTGTTCTGGTCCTCAGATCCCAGATAGGAGTTTCCGAAAACAGGGGTCCCCTATTTTCGGATACCCCCAGATGTCCTTGCGGTATCATTTCGGGGATTCTAGTGACCCTAGTGGAGGCTCCCAAATCCCCGTATGCTTATCAGAACACACCACCCAAGACCTCAATCTTAACGTAGTTCTACGTTTGGAGTTTAGTGACTAGTGAGCGTAGATGCAGTCCTTCGACGTTTGTGTTACATGGCGCACGATAGGATGGGACGCAGGGTTCGATGTTGCGTTGAACTGCTGAACGACTCAGTGGTATGAAGATCAGGCTGACTGAAGCAGGCTTTATCAAGACGCATGACCTGTCGTGCGGCAGCACCCTGGATGTTGGACATCACTGTTTAATTATTGACAATGCATTGCCTTTTTCGATTTAAAGACCCGGTCATGTAGGATCAGATGCTCACGTCTGCCTGCGGATTCTCCTCTGCCCACAACTCGCGATCCTTGAAGAGGAAGCCAGCAGAAGCCAGAAGACCCAAGACCAAAACATTCCACGCTAGCCGCTAGACCCAGACCTCTATGTGACTGTGTGTAGTTCTTTCGCGTCGGCTGACTGTTCGGATCCTTCTTACAAAGTGATGCCCTTGTTCGGGACCATGAACTCAAGCCCTAAACTCTAATCCTTAACCTTTAAGCAAAGGAACTAAACCATAAAATGTATAGGCCCTCAACCCTCAAACATTTTAATATAGGCCCTAGACCCCAAACCCTATCGAGGTGCTTGCTTGGAGCCTTTCGCTCGGAGGTGGCTGATATCCACGGTGTCTGAGGCCTCGAAGAATCTCGGGATTCGAGATCTGGGTTTAGGGGTTTAGGGGTTCACGGGTTTAGGTGTTTAGGGGTTTAGGGTTTAGGGCTTTCGGGGTTTACAGGTTTAAGGGTTTCAGAGGTTTAGGGTTTAGGGGTTTAGAGGTTTAGGGGTTTAGGGGTTAGGTGTTCAGGGTTTAGGGTGTAGGGGTTTAAGTTAAAGGGCCCCGAACGCCTACGGATGCATCACAGCTTGCCCAAATGGGGGATCTTTCGCCTGTTATTTCGCCGTGGTCCCTTAAGCCTAGACCTTTAACCTTCCACCAGTTGATACCCTAAGCACCAAAGGGTCCAAGTGATGCAATAATCAGGTATGTACTGGGGTGGCATTAAGACGGTTTCGTATTTGTAAGAGCATATGAGTACGACGTGGTTGGACTCTTACTGGGTTCTTGTGAAGGAATTAAGTCTAAGTTACCATGATAGGGATCTTTTGCAAATAATATGGTTTCCTTATTATGGTAGCTTAAATTAAATCCCTTGACAAGAACCCAGCTTCGGGATATTCTAAGCCCAGATCCCGAGACGGTTTAGGGTTCAGGGTTTCTCAGAAGCGGTTTTCAGGGCCCATTATGATTATCAGCCGAAGCTCAGTGTATAAGTATTCGAGAAAATATACCCGAATTTGGCACTTGAGCCGTTAGAGGGTCGCAAAGCCAGCCCGAAGCTGCCAAACTGGAAAGCCCTATGCCATCTACCCTCAACGTCCCTGAATCCCAACACTCCTGTCATTCTTGTCATTCCTGTCATTTTGTCATTGCCGCACCTGTTCTGCCGGACCCCGCAATTCGAATAAAAAACTCCTTGGAGCAACGCTGCCTGTGCTGTATATAGGGCAGTCAGGCGGCTATTTTGGCTGGGGGGTTCGCAGAACCCCAAACTCTGAGCCATTATCCTCCCAAGCCCCATACCCTGAACCTTCAACCCTAAGCCCGAATTCACACTCGACATTCAACCGAAAGGCAATAACCAGCTATATCCAACAACAGCAACCATCTTTAATGCCAAAGTTTAAGATCAAAGCCCCACAGCTCCGCAACAATAGCCCTGATGACCGTAACAGCCCAACACCCTAACTATACACGAAAGCCCCTACAATTCCCAAATCTGCAAACCCTACAGACCCCAAGACCCTCAAACCTGGGTGAGTTCCATAGCTGCAGGCTGTGGAAAGTCCCGTGCCTTTGGTCTTGGAAGTTGACCTCGACCCGTGGCAGGCACGGAGCCGTTGAAGGTTTGTAAGGTTGAACTGCTGATGCCTTGGGTCTACTTGAGGGCCCTAAACCCTAAACCCCTTGTTTTGCACTCCTGTAACACAAAGGCGAACCCTAAAATCCTCCTGCTAACTCAAAACATCCCAAACACAACCCTGTACGTTCCCGAGCCGTATCAAGTCATTTAAGCCTCACAAGCCTAGAAGAGTGAAATCTTACAGCGCCCAGAAGCTTCGAATGCTTCGAATGTCTGCTGTAGGTCGAAGCCTTGAAAACTCTAGAACACCAAAATCCAAAGAGCCTTGAGTTCCATAAACACTGAGCCGGGGACCCCTCAGGGCAAGAGCAAGAACAGCAGCAGGCCTTGAAGTAGACATCAAGATGAAAAGCTATTTCGGGTTTAGGGATGTTTAGGATCTAGGATTTAGTGTAGGAAGCTCACATTCCTCCAAAAGCGAAGAGTTTCAATGGAACGCGTGAACCCCAACTCCTAAATCCTATTCCCTAGACCCCAAATTAAAAACTCTTATCCCTCAAAGGAGCCCGTAGAGTAGCCCCTAAACGAACCCCTAAAAGAAGCCCTCGAAAAAGGAATCCTTAGCGGGAATGTGGAAAGAGCAGGTTCCCCTTGAGGGATACAACTTCGACCTGAAGATGCCGAGCATGTCGCTTGCCTTCGGTTTAAGGTGTAGGGTTTAGGACTGAGGGTTTAGGGTTTAGGGTGTTTAGGGTTTAGGGTTTATTTAGGGTTGCGGGTGTAAGGTGTAGTGTTTAGGGTTTAGGGTGGGTGTCGAGTTGCTTGTGGCAGCAATTGTAACAGCAGCAGCAATATTAACATTCAGTAGCACAGCAATGCATTGTGACAATAACAATCATGGTTGCGATGAAAATTAGCAGAAATCATAGCAGGGTTTGGGGATACGGTTTTATCCAGCGATGTTTTTGTCCGAGGGTAGGTTATGGGGATTTGTGGATTTACCTTAACCCGGAATAACCTACCCTTTTAAGGACTTATATAAGGAAATCATAATAAGGAACCCTAAAAAGGTAGGTTCTTCAGGGTTAATTAGGTAGGCCAATGAGCTTAGATACGATTTGCGGTGACCGCGTTGAACCGGGCTTGCCAGTGTTTTTGGGTTGAGCCTGGGCAGGACCCTAAACCCTAAACCCTACGCTAGACTGCTTGGGTTTAGGGTTTGGGGTGTTTAAGATTTAGGCTGAGATGTAGGGTTGCGTTTAAGTTTCGCTGTTTCTACTGGTATGGATGCCGTGCTACCGCTACACGCATTGGTGCACCACCGCGCCGCAGCCGTCACAACCACCGCCGAACCCTGATCGCCAAATCTGCCATTGGGCTTCGATTTCATGCTGTGCAGGGCTTTGGGCCTACGGTCTACTCCTCAAGCTAAAATCTAAGCTGTTGGGTTCATGTCCTTAGATCACAGATCCTAAACCCACGAGGGCGGGTATCCAACCGTATACCCTACATCCTCAACAAGTTGCACGAACAAGCCAAACACTGACCCTACACCTGAAGTCCTAAATGCTTCCCTAAATCCTAAACCCTAAATTCCTAAACCCTAAACCCCGCCAAACCCTAACTAACTGATTATCTCAGGCGATTTGCTTTGGTCGTACACGTGGACACATCGCACAGGAGAGCGCGCTTTGTCCGAGCGCCTGGTCCCTGGCTCCCTTCGGGCCGAGACTCTTCAGGGTTTTCGGGATAAGGGGTTTACCCATAGGCTCCATAGTAGTTCCTTTTTAGGGTTACCTTATAGGATTCTAAATATGAACCCCAAAAAGGAACTACCATGGAGCCTCTAGGTAGTTTAGGTTTAGGGAGTAGGAGTTTTAGTTAAGGATTCTGGGAATTGGAGGTATCAGTTTAGGGTTCTAGAGGTTGGCCTGGAGTTTAATGGCTCGGGTTTGGGGTAAGCGCCACTTAGGGTCTCGGGTTTGGGGTTTGGGGGGCGGCGGGGCTTCGCGACGTATAGGGAGACTTGTATCTTGGGGTGTCAAGCTTTTCAGGGGATAGACTCCGGGGGTTTGCGCGCGGGTGTTAACTGTTGAGTGCAGCGTTTCGGGTTTGGCTGTCGGTGTGGGTCTTAGGAATTCCGGTGATTGGGGTGCTCGGGGCGTCTTACTACGTCCCACCATCAGAATCTTGGGTTAGTTCTTTACGATTAGATGCCACCTCGTCTCTGAGTCGCCGACTGGTTTTGCCGATGCGACCAGCTCTGTGCACTGGCCTCTCACTATATATTGTGGACGATATGCCCATCGTTTGTCGCTCAGGGCATGCGTAGAGCTGAGGGGGGTGGGGGGGGGGGGGGGGGGNGGGCGGGTTAGCAAGGCCTGGAAAAATGCCGTTTCAGACCTGCCCACCCATGAAGTGTCCCACTCCCGAAGTCACTACCGTACGCCTCTGAAGCAGAAGCGCTATATCTCATGTATGCAATGCTGCATCCTCAATGGCTCAAAAGCTACAACACCGAGGTTCTGTGCATTTCCCACGGAGTTGATAGACAACATCACACGATGTTTGCAGGAGCGCAGTTTGGATATTGCTAAGTTCAGAGCCTTGGTTTGGAGAACTTGAGAGACGGTGGTCGTCCGTTTAAGTTGGGGATTTGACATGCGCAGTTTAGACAGTCTAGGGTTTAGGGTTTAGGGCACTAATTAACCGCCGATTGCTACAGTGATGTTAGCTGTTGCTGCCGTCAATGTTGCCGAGATTGTTCACGACAGTACTAGTGTACTGACTGATGCTGCTGCTACTGCTGCTTCCTCCGCTACTGCCACTGCTTCGACTACTACGACTACGACGGCGCAAGCGACGACGGTGGCGACGACGACGACACCAACCACGACGAGGACGACGACAACAATAACAACAACAGGAACAACAGCGACAACAACAGCAAAAGCAAAAACAAAAGGAGCAGCAACAGCAATAACCAAAACCAGAACCACAGCAAGAACCAGAAAGAGCCAGAACCAGAACCACAACTACAACCGCCATGACCTTCACCGCGACAACGATGACGACTACTACTGCGACTACGACTACTGCGACTACGACGGCGACGATGACGACGTCTATCAGAAGCTGGCTACTACCTTACTACTTCCTTGCAACAACAACTACTACTACTCCTGCTGCTGCTGCTGCTGCTGCGCCGCGTACTAAACTGTATCACTACGACTACGACTACTATTACCACTGCCACTGCCATTGCCTCTTCCACTCTTCCACTGCCTCTGCCACTACCATCGCCCCCACGACAACGACGACGACGACTACTACTACTATTCCTGCTACCTCTACTACTACTACTACTACTACTACTACTCCTACTACTACTACTACTGCTGCGCTGCGTACTAAACTGTAATACTACGACTACGACTGCTATTACCACTGCCACTGCCATTGCCTCTTCCACTGCCACTGCCACTACCATCGCCACTACCACTACACGACAACGACGTCGAAGACGGCGACTGCTACTACTACTACTACTACTACTACTACTACTACTACTACTACTACTTTCTGCTACTACTGCTGCTACTGCTACTACTGCTACGACTGCTACGACTGCTACGACTGCTACGACTGCTACGACTGCTACGACTGCAACGACTGCTACTGCTGCTACTACTACTGCTACTGCTATTCCAATGCCACCGCTCCTGCTACAGCTACAGCTACTGCCACTCCTGCTTTTACAACAGCAACGACCCATTTGACGATTGCCGCTTCAATCCTCGTTGTCATTAGATGCCGTAGTCACTACCCATAGGCTCCATAGTAGTTCCTTTTTAGGGTTACCTTATAGGATTCTAAATATGAACCCCAAAAAGGAACTACCATGGAGCCTCCAGGTAGTCATTAATCTCAACATCGCCCTTCGTCCGAAGAGCGGACTGTCGACAGGACCAGATCCGACAGTGGGACGTGCGTGAGCTGCGGCCCTATTTCTGACTTCTTCTGGCAGTTTACTATTGGGGCCTTAACTACTACCTATACTATGTTGGGGGTTCCTTATTATAAATATGTAGCATAATGAGCCCCACAACCCTATTCTAATTCTTAAGGCCCCTATATTTAGCCTGCGCGTTCGGCCGTCAACCCTACCCCCGAAAGGCCGCTAGAATTATTGCTTGCTGTGAGGGTGTGTACCTGGAGTTGGGGTTTAGGGGTTTAGGGTTTAGGGGTTTAGGGTTTAATTAGGGCTTCGGGTTTAGGGTTTAGGGCTTCCCGGGTCCTACCTCGTGAGTTTCGGAGGTGCTTGTCGCTTCCAGCAGACGGAACAGGCTAAAGATGCGTCCAGTCTGTAAACTTACCTTTGGTTAGTAGGGAATGGAGGAATGGGGTATAATTATAACTACGATTACTACCATTCTTCCATTCCCTACTAACCAAAGGTAGGTAAAACCACACCGTATGCTGTACATGAAGGCCCGCAACGCTGTACAACCTAAAGCCGACTCTACACCCCACCAGTGACCCGGATTTGGAAAGCCAACGAGAGCCCATTAACGCCCCCATGCAAATTCGTTCACAAGCTAAAAGCTTACAAGAATCTTTGCAAAACAACTTTACTCATCCCCATAATCGAAAAGAACGCTCTTTGACCATCCAAACTAGCCCTAAGGGGCCCTCTGAACAAAACCACAAGAATGGGTTGAACTTGGAAGACACCCTCCTTAGAGCACGCAACACGACCCGTATGAGGCCCCGAACCCTAAATTTACTAAATCCACTACGCACTATAAACCCTAAATCCACTACTCACTGAACCCTAAACCCGAAACCCTAAAACCTTAAAGCCCTAACACTAAACCCCAAAAGGATGGATCCGCGCTTCGACGGCTTCACACAGCCGGCCCATGTAGACCTCGCCCGCCCGGCACGGTTCTGGGTTTTCAAGGCTGAATGTTGAGGGTTTGCGGGGTGTTTAGGGTTTAGGCTTTAAGAGTTTAGGGTTTGATTAGGGCTTCGGGGTGAGGTCCTGAAGGTTTAGGGTTTGTTTGGCTTCAAGGCTAAATGTGGATAGCTCTCTAAATTGGGGTCCCTTCTTAAACTTCCTTATAGGGATTTCTTAGGGTTTCTATCGGGTTTGTACATGATTACAAGGTACTACAAGGGTAGTTCTCTAAATTAGGGTCCCTTTGCAGGTCCCAAAAATTTTGGCAGCCTGAGGTGGAATACTTACGTGTATGAAGGTAGTTTTCTACATTATGGTCCCTTTGAGGGTGCTTTTTATAGCGATGCCGTACTATTCTGGGGACCCCCAAAGGGACCTACTTTGAAGAACCACCCAAATGCACACTTACGGGTTTTGGGGCTCTTGGCTCGGTTTAGGGTTTAGGGTTTAGGGCTCTACAGTAGAAGCCCAAAAGTTGGAAACCCAATAGCCTCAATCCTGAAGAGTAATGTATAGGTAATCCCAGCACTACTTGGCCTTAATCAGGTTTCCAACTTTATGGGGTTTACTTTAAAGCTCTAGGGATTTGAAATTCTTGGTACTGGTTTCTAAACCCTAGGGATCTAAAGACTCATATATTAAGGCTTTTGGGCCCAAAGACCATACTATATAAGGCTTTTGGGCTATTTTGATGCCCAGGGAAAGGGCTCTGCAAGTTTTCTTTGATGGTTTTGAGGACTTTGGGGTTTAGGGCTTAGTAAGTAAGCAATCTCGAGCAAGACACCGTAAACCTTAGCCAACCCTACCACCCCAGCAACCCGGGAAAGGATTCCTTATAGAAGGAGCCCTAAAGCCACGCAGCCCTAAAGCCTTAAACCAGTCTAAACGGTAAACCCCGAACCCTTAAAGACTAAATCCTAGGCCCTGAAGCCCGAATGCCCGACAGTCGCAGACTTCAGGTGCCGATTCATCAGCATTGAAGCCTTAGAGCAAGTGGCCCTTCTACCTTAAGGCTCCTGGACCCTTGTAGTGAGATCCCGGACCCTAGCCCCCAAAGCCGTAAACCTCCCCCAGAAAGCCTAAGATCCTCTTAGGAGCCTTAGGGTAGAACCCCTTAACGGAAGCCTTACGGAAGCACTTACTGTAACCCCCACCCTTAAACTCCGACTCCCTAAAACCACCCAAACCCGAAACCCAAAATCCCTATACGCTCCTACACCCCTAGACCCCAAACCCTAAACCCTTACGCGAGTTTCCGAAAATGAGGGGCACCTTATTTTAGTGTCCTTATAATAAGGATCCTACTATTTAGGGTGCTAAAGTAGTGTCCGCCCGATTTTCGGAAACCCCCCTAATGATGCCCAAGGAACCCTAGGGACCCCTTAAGAAAACCCAAGGAAGCCCTGGGATTTGCAAGGGAACCCGCAAGGAACCCTAAGGGTTTAGGGTTTAGGGGTTTGGGGGATTTAGGGTTTAGGGTTTAGGGGTTTAGGGTTTAGGGGTTTAGGGGTAGTTTAGGGTTTAGGGGTTTAGAGTTTAGGGTTACCAAAAACCCCAAACCTTGAACCTCTCAAACCTTAAACCGCAAGGAACCCCGAAAGAGACTCAAGAGCCCTGAACCAAATCTTAAGCCCTAAGGAACAGCAAAGAAACTCTAAACCCTGAACTCTACACCCCACTGCCCGAAACTCTTAAACCCCATACACCCCAAACCCTGAATGAAGCCAAAGTTTAGGGTTGTAGGAGCTTATAGGGATTTAGGGTTTCGGGCTTGGGTGGTTTTCGGGAGTCGGAGTTGAGGGGTTGGGGTTACAGTAAGTGCTTCCACAAGGCTTCCGTTAAGGGGTTCTACCAAAAGGCTCCTAAGAGGATCTTGGGCTTTCTGGGGGGGGGTTTTCGGCTTTGGGGGCTCGGGCCCGGGATCTCACTACAAGGGTCCAGGAGCCTTAAGGCAAGGAACCCCGAAACCCTAAACCTCACCTTAACCTACCAAACCCTACTTTTTTTGTAGGTTCTTATTATAAACCCTAATATGGAATTTATAGGGACCCTACTTTTTTGTAGGTTTTGGGAGGTTAAGGTAAGGTAAGGAACCCAAAAAGAAACCCTAAAGCCTCACCCCCCAGGAGCTGCAGGCCGCTTGGAGCGCTCCGAGCCTTCTTCGCCGGGGGCCTCATCTGGTTTGGGGTTTAGGATTTAGGGTTTAGGGCCAAGGTTCCTTTAAAGGGATCCACAAGGGTTCCTTTGAAGGGATCCATAAAGGTTCTATAATTGGGTTTAGGGTTTAGGGTTTTTGCGTTAAAGGTTTTGGGGTTTTAGGGCTTTAGGCTTGTGTTTAGGTTTTCCGGTTTTGGGTTTAGGTTTTAGGGTTTAGTGTTCAGAGTTGCTTTTAGGGTTTTAGGGTTTAGTATCTGGGTTTTGAGGGTGTTTTTAGAGTTTAAGGATTTCTTGTTTTTAAGGTTTTAGGGATTTTTTGGTTTGGAGTTTGGTGTTTAGGGTTTGCGGTTTAGGGTGTAGGAGTTATGGTTTAGGGCTTGGGGTTTAGAGTTGTAGTTGTGGTTTAGAGTTTACTTTGGGGTTTTGGCGCTTTTAATTCAAGTAATATCGGGATCTATAGTAAAGAGTTTTAGGGTTTAGGGTTTTTAGGTTATCAAAGTAGGTGTCTATAGTACATAGCAAGTAATAACGGTAGCTTAAAATTAATTCCGTAGCAAGATCCGTCTTCGAGAGTCCAGCATGTAGGGGCTAGGGGTTGCAAATGTAGGGCTTGAGGTTGAGCATTTACTGTTTTTAAGTTCAGGTTATTTAGGATTTAGGGTATTATCGGATTTAGGGTTTGAAATTGGCGAGCAGCGTTAGGAAGAAGCATGAATGCTTGAGGACTTCATCAAGTCTTGGGTGGTCTGTACGTGGGATGACACGGGACCTCACTACAGAGCCCTTCTGTAATTAGTTCACGGATCCCTATAGAAAGGGTACCACCATCTTCAAAAAACTGCCATGCCGAAATTCAGATCAGCAATGGCGTATTATAATAGGGGCCCAAAAAGGGACCATAACTTTGACAACCACCCATATACAGTCATATACATATACAGCGTTTCTTTTGGCCTGGCGACAGCGCTATCAATTATTAATTGATTGCCTATACTATTTTGGGGTTCCGTATTATAAACATAATGTTATGGGCCCCCAAACCCTATTCTAAGTATTAAGACCCCTATATTACAGTCTGAAAGCTTGCGCCCGACGACCTGCACAAAACCCTAAACCCTAAACTCTAACCTTCAAGACTCAGCCCCTCTCTCTCCTGGCACAACCCTTGCTTCAGCTCTTAGGACTTGCGTGCAGTATCGCAGGATTCCCTTGAACGCTGTCCCTTGAAAGCACCCGTTCCAATCATTTCAAGCCACTTTATCATAGAAGCCTTATTTTAACCAAAAGAACCTTGGGCCCATTAAATTAAGAACACTATTCCAATCAAGGCCCCTATACTGCGCCCTGATAGTAACTCCATTTCGTAGAACCCTTATAGACCCCTTTAAAGGAACCTTGAAAGCGCTCTTATTCTCTCTAAACCCTAACCCCTAAACCCTAAACCCTACCAGCCCGAAGCCCTAACCCCCTAGACCCTAAACCCCGAAGCCCTAAACGCCCAAACCCTACACCCTAAATCCAAAAGTGGAAGTCGCGTCAAGGCTTGACGGCTCGCAATCTTAGCTGTCGCCTCGCACTTAGCTTCTGATTCTTCCCTAAACCCTAAACCCAACCTAAACCCTAAACCCTAAACCCTACACCCTAAACCCTACACCCTAGACCCTACACCCTAAACCCTAAATCCTAAATCCTAAACCCTAAACCTTACACCCTAAACCCTAAACCCTTGTGTTTCGGGTTTGGGATCTTCAGGTTCAGCAGTCTGCGGTTTCGGCTCTTAGGGATTAGGGGTTTAGGGTTTAGGGTTTGGGTTTGGGTTTAGGGTTTAGGGTTTAGGGTTTTAGGGGTTTGGGGTTTAGGGTTTAGGGTTTGGGGTGTGGGTTTAGGGTTTAGGTTTTAGTCATTTAGTGTTTAGGGTTTACCCTTCACCCAAAGCTCTAAATCCCCACTAAGCCCTATATGCTAAGACCCTGAACCCTCAATCCTAAGCTAACTCTCTGGCCTACGGCTTTCGACAGGCTCTTCAGGAACTAGTATGTTCCCTTATAATAGTCTCGAGAACAAGAGCGTAGAGTATAACATCCGACAACTCTGCTCCATTCAGTAAGGCCCTATAGTGTATTACCACCATCCTCGTGGATACTGCGCTCTTGTCATATATGTTTAAGCGTGTGATTTATATAAGTGTGTATACACATATGCTAGTGGTTGCTCGTTGGCTTCTTGGCTTTCTGATTCGTTGGTCTTGAGCTTGCGAGCTTCTTTGCTTCCTGTCCTGCTAGCCTTCAGCCTGTTTAAAGACCCTGAACCACCAGAACCCGAAAGAACAAACCCTCAACGCACGAACTGAAGCCCCAAACTTGAAGCCACAAAACCCAAACCAAAATCAAACAGCCCTAGAAGTCAGCAACAATGTTAAAACCCGTATCATTGCAGCTTTAAGTGGTTCAAGCAACTGTTTGCAATAACATGTACCTACAGCGCAGAAGGGGGAACGCAACTGCAGGCTTAGCGGAACAAAACTTACCAAGAAGCATCACGCGAGCTCTCTAGCAATTTCTAAACCCCCAAGCCCTGAACCCTGTAATATAAGGCCCAAATAACTACCAGTACTATTTTGGGGGCTCCTGGTTATAGTTATAGTACAATGGGCCCCAACACCCTATTCTAATTATTAAGGCCCCTGATATAGAACCCTGAAGCACCGGAAAAAAAGAGGAGCTTAAGAAACCTTATCGGTAAACCCTACACTCTGCCCTGTAGGCCCTAACCACTCATTCCTAAACCGATTTTCCCTAAACTCCGAACCCCTCTACGCCAAGTTCTATTCCCCAAACCCCCTAACCCCTTAACTCTTCCCCCTTAACCCTAGAGGTCTGGAATCCTTCTATAGGGGCCTTAATTATAACTACCTATGCTATTTGGGGGGCTCCTTGGTATAGTTATAATGGGCCCCAAAACCCTATCTTAATTCTTAAGGCCCCTATATTAAGCCCGCAGCCATCGGTCCAGGCCTTGACTTGCCAGCTGCGTGAGCTTGGCCCAGGGCCATGAGCTGCTGAATTGGGTCCGCTTGAAGGTTCCTATACGAGCTACTTTACAGGTCTCGACAAGGGGTACTATCATACTACAAGGGTCCCTGTAGAGGCTTCTAGAAAGAAGTAAAAACACACACAAAGTTAGATATCTACATACATACATATATATATATATATATATATACATATGGGCAGTGGTCAAAATACCTTGTCGCGAAGTTTATACAAAACAACCTATTTGATTGTTGGGGTCTATATTTTTATTTACCACAAGAGGCGTCACGCAACTAGGGCTCCTTAATCCCCTTGTTGGCGCTAGAACAGCGCTAGCCTTGCGCTAGGGATCTGGATA